>JAMKCH010004659.1:0-50709 GCA_023653785.1 Ophioderma brevispina | reverse complement strand
TTCAGTTTTATGTAATTATAGCTATTAAATGTTTAAAATACATTAAAAAAAACAGGTCTATTTACTATCCGCGGGCATGTTTTTGCTAGTCCCCACTAGAGTGTTTGCAGCAGTTGCAGGTCAATTTTCCCAAGATGCATACATATCACGGCCATGAATCGTGATGTTTTGGGGGTTTTGCATTGGACGTGGATGCGATGTGTGTGTGTGAGGGGTTTATTATCGATTTTTATCAGCCTATCACTAGATAGGCTTATGCATCAAGTAAAGATTTTTTGGTCAATGGCAGCCCTCACATATAACTAGTCCTTTTCTGTGATCCTGTTCATTCTTGTGAAAGTTACACACTGTATGCAATATTTGAAATTACTTACTGGGGTGCTTTATGACAATTTTTTGAAATTTGAGTTCAAATTGTTTTTTTGGGGGTATTTTTGGGTGTATTTTTTGCCCTGATTTCCAAGGTGAACAATAGTATAGCATTTTTTTCATGCCGCATCGCACTTGTCCTAGCTGCTATTTTGTATCATGCGATAGCCTTGATAGATGCATTTGCAGCGTAATGTTTTACCTGGGTTAGTGTGCTGCCAATTACATGTGTGCTAGCTAGCTAGTGGTCATGGACCCGCCTTTTAGGCAAGGACACATCCCATGTCTGTTGGTATTACAAGCTCAGTACCTCTGGTCATACATATGTGCATTTGCAATATGTCTTGTACCAGTAAGTTTTTAACCATGATATGTATAAATACTAATGTACATTTCTGTACATTTAAAAAGGGTTTATTTTCTTCAAAATGTAAAACTTGTGGTATTTTCATAATAAGCCCAGTGCATGAACCCAATCAATAGAATTTCTCTTCTGCTCATTTATTCTGTCAGTCAGATAGTATATCTATACCCCCTTACAAACCTCTAAATATTTTTTTTCTCAATTTAAAATCACATTCTGAAATTTCTTGGATCCACAAACCTTTCCTATGTGTGTGGTGTAGGGTGTGTGTGATGTGTCCCTGTCTTATCCCAGTCTGTGCCGGTCTCTCTGATGTTGCTGTGTGTAAGGTGTGGGTGCCTATGTGTGTGTGTTTTAAACAGAATGTCAAAAATGTCAGCAATTAACACTTGAAGCAAATGTGTTTGACCATAGCAAGACCAATAAACCTATTTGAATGTACAATGTACTGTCACTTTGTGTGTGTTGTGTTTGTATGTATGTATGTAGGGGTGTATGTATGCACTGTATGGATCATGCGTGTGGTTTGAAGCGTGCATCATGGATGGATGGAATGGGGGATGGTGATGGGACGACGTACGGGATGGATGGGATGGAAGGACGGACGGACTGCACCGGCATTACATCAGAATAAAGTAAATGTCCAATGTAAAGAATGCCGTAATAACTTATCCTCATTATTACGGCATTCCTTTGGACTTAACTTATTATTGTAAATGTTTCTATCTAGTACCTAATTTAGCTATTAACTAATTAGCGGCTTTTGAAAGTGATTCCTTTGTGCTCACACTTTACTTTTCGCGTTACTAGCAAAAACCTATATGTTAGCATATTGAATTTTTAGTTATAGTGTTTCAGGACTTTAATATTTATTTATAGGATTGAAACAATACATGTGTGGTCTTTAATGTCTGTCTGGTCATTTTGGTTAAGTGTTGTAATTTGTTCTTCTCTCCCTTGCCCAAACTCTTGAGCCAATTTTCAACCAAATAGGTCAAGAACCCTGGGTCCAAGCTTGGTTCATAGAATGGTTGTTCCACAGATGGGCCAATTAAGGGTCATCTTAAAAATCTATGAATTGTTTTTCGGTCCAGATATTGCTATAATCAGCCATCTTGGCAGAAGATCCACTGGCCCAAAACCCCATATGGGGTTTAACAGATTGGATTCAAAGTCACATTCATTTGAAAATCAAATTCCAGTTGGAAGAATCCACTCACTCGGACATGTGACCCATATGGGGTTTTAACAGATTGGGTCAGCTCATGTGTCTGATTTAAAGGGGCTTTTGTCAGTTAGGGTAAAGTTATATATTTGTTTCTCTTCTGCCTAAACAATTTGAGACAATTTGCAGGGCCTACTGCTTGGTTCAGAAACAACTGACTTCATGTTAGTGTTGTTTCAGACGGAATGACACCCCATTGACCCCTATATGACCTTTTAACGCCGTCATAACACGTGTTTCACATTTTGCGATCACAACGAGAGGCAAGACTTGTGGATCGAGAACCACCTTGTTCTTAATTACCAAGGCGATTTTTTTGTAACCAAGTCCGGTGATTGTTTTATCATACAGTATTTTTCCATTGTAGTAAAATAAGGTGCGTCACAAAACTATTGTCCCTCATTTGCAATAACCCTCACTTGATAGGCGTTCTCACATTGATGCTCTGGTGTAATTTGTTTTACTTTGTCTAAAATACATAAAGTATTTAAAAAAAGAAAAATTAAAATCATTATATGCTATGATATTAATATCTTTGCATTGTGGATTGAGTTTTGATTTAGATTAACGCATTTGATTTTTGCTTAATTGTGTTTTTTTTTTTCTAGAACTATTTGAATCCCTCTTAATGTCATGGTACAGTTCTGGTTTGATTTTGCTATCCTCTGCTTGGTATGGGTGGTAACTGCGCGCACCTGGGAAACACAATGTATGTTGGGACCTTTGTATTTCATTCAAGGTGTTAAGAAGTTTTTTGGTTGTGATTGTTCTTTTTTCTTTTCTTTTTGGCATCCGACATTGGTGGAGTGTAGTTTTGATGTTTTTTGTTTGTTTTGGCATTGTTTGCAATGCGTTTTGGTTTAGTTGAATGTCTTTGGAAAGATTTTGAATTATTTGTTTTTGGAGGAATTCGGGCACGTCAACCCCTTTGAAGTGCGATGGTCCCTGTCTAACCCTCTTCAGACATGTCCCCCATAACTGAAGCATGAAAAGCATCCTTTGAGGAGTGTATCGGGGGGGACTGTTGAAATAATGTAACAATGAGGACTTGCTCTTTGTGACCTCTTGAATATTGACAAAATGATGTAGTACAATGTAGGCCAAAGTCGCGTCTTTTCATCTTTCATTTATGCATATTCGTGATTTAAAGTGGACGTCTCGTACTATCGGGCACCCGCTAAAATCATCTTACTAGTACAATTTATAATCTGCCATGTTGCGATTTACGAATATGTTCGAGTGATTTTAGAAGTTGTAGATCTGTGTGCATGACATTCGTCCAACATTTCTTTTCTTAGGACCCCAGGTCCAGCCCCGCCCTGCGTGCCTGGACTGGAATGTCACACCTGTTTAAATCGTCTCTTTGGCATTTGTATGCTTCTATATCATTGCTAGGTTGAATGTACAGCCACACAAATATCTGTTTTATAGAAGGGGTGCTTCTTAGTACTGGAAATATCTGCCAATTAGTATTTTTCTAATGCTTTTAATGATAGCCATAAAAAAGAGAAAGAAATATCCAGATCAGAACTCATATATATATCAGGTTTTGTGGGATAAAAAGTTCAACATTCATGTCATTTCAAAATCAAAACACAATGTTGCATAATGTCCTCACATTCTACTTGACCGTCCCTTTTTTCCTAATTGGTTGGTTGACTTGCGAGTGAACCAAACCTTACCGAATGGCGGACCTGATTTGCAACTCCCTTCACTTGACCTGGGTTTGAGCAACTTCTAGATGCATATTTGCAGAGAAACAGAAAAATGTAAACATTTGTATACTAAATTTTAATTTTTTACTTTTTTTATTTTTTTCAAAATGAAATTGTTAAATAAAACTGGAACTCCCTCGGCGTAATCGTAAAACGGGGAAACCCCAGGCGTGAGTGACGTAATAAATAAATCTGCAAATGAAAACATCCGGGTCGCTTTGTAGTGTGGGAGGACTTTTTGACAAAGCTGTGACCCTGGCATGACCCGAAAAGGGGGAGGGTCGTCAGAGCTCCCCCCAAATACTTCTTATCAAGAGATGTATAATGTGACGGCTCGACACAAGCTGATTAAGCGCTTTTAGTTGGCTAGTTGTCTATTTTACTATCACGAGATACCCTTGAGTTGTTTGATGTTAGCAAATCGACTTCGTTTATTATTCATTAGAGGCGCTCCCCACTGACTTGGAGGCCTTGCTTTCACTCAGTTTGTTTTTCAGACATCCGTGATGACCTAATTAAAAATTAATGCACCGCATCTCAGTGTATACCAGTTTCAATGGTTTCTGCGCGTAAAAAGATCGTATAAACATATAGAAAAATCACAATACCACGTATCGTCATGATCATTGGAAAAGTCCCCAGTACTTCCGCAGCACATGAATACAGCCGCATTTGATGTCGACGGCCATGTATAGAGGTCGTGGCATTTGGACGGTAAACAACTGAGTTGCGAATAGCGGCATGGCTTTCTTGGCCAACTTAGAAATGTCATCCACATTCATTTTAATGTCCCTATTTCTCTTGTTCACCCACAGTTTAATTCCAGTCCTGACAACCCCGATGCAGGTATGAACTAAGGAATATATTTTCAATTTATTCAGTGCTTTTGTTGTTGTCATTCATGAACATGGCTTTTACACTGGTGACTCTCCCTGGCAAGGCACGCCCGGGCGGTGCTTAGATGATTGCTGTGAACGTAAAACAATGACCCGTCATTGCGGTGGAAATGTTTATCTGTGACTACATTCGCACTCAATTTGGGTCATTTTTAGAGCTCACAATTCGATTGAGATATGTTTAATTACTATAGTTCTCACCCATCATGCCTAAGTTGAGACTTGAAGTTTTTTAATGTGCCACTGTACTGAAAACAAGATTCTCCCATGTGGACTGTGTCATACTGACAGTTTCTTAATGGGGACTGTCAGATGGCAAACTCCCTTTTTCAGAGAGTTTATTCAACAACAGAGCTCTCTCATGATGCAGTTGTAGGTGGATGGTCAGCTTTAAATTAGGGGGGATGATCCTCAAAATTTAAGACCTTTCCTCCTTTTTTCTTAATATAACAAAAAAGTCATACCCCTGACTTTTAGTTGCTATAACTGCCCTTGCTAATACTGACAAGTTCGCAAGGGGACACTATCAGTGATTTTAAAAATATTTGAAATTTGCAGGAATAGCTATCAAAGTGAAGGATAATTCTGTAGAATTCTCATAATTAATTTTTCCATACTACAGAATTGAAAGAAAAGGAAAGAAAATGCAGTGTTCCAAGATACGATTCTTCCATTCAATTACGTTTTGTAGTAAGTGTCCGTTCGGACAGTACTGACTAAAACTTCAGATTCTGTTCTTATTAGGATGCTTCTGTTCTTATCATTTGAAGGGTAATGTTGGATACCTGACTTGTTCTACATGCTAAAATCGGATTTTGATGATTTTTTTTCCGATTTGCTATTTAGCAAATCACTGAAGGTGCCTATCGGAACGGCGAGCTCCGTCCATATTTTTTCTGGAAAGGCTGTATTTTAAAGAGCTCTTCTCCATGATACAGTCCATATATAACGGTAGCTTAGTTTAATTATGAGCTTTTAAAGTTTATCCTTTTACATTTAACCTTTTTTTATGTCATGTTCTTGGGTCAAAATACTGATTTTTGGTCTGTGTAAATATTGCTGAAAGCTTAGTTTACCAAAGTTACTCAAAAAAGAACCACTGCCAGGACTTAATGTTGGATATACACGATTGACCTTTGGGACCCTATGTGACTTTAAACCCAATTTCATTAAAAATCAAACAAAGGTTAACATTGCTCATTTCTCACATATTCAATCACTGATTAACTTCATACTTGCCAGGATACCACTGGCCCAAGGCTCCATGTGGGTTAAACAGTGACCTCTGATGACCCCTATGTGACCTTTGACCCGTTTGTGACATCTTTAAGACTACATTTCTTTTTGCACATAAGATGCTACGGCTACTAAAGTTTACTCAAAAGAACCACTGGCCATGACTTAATGTGAGATGTACAGCAGAGTGACCTTTGATGACCCCTATGTGACCTTTGACCATTTTCAAATTAAAATCTACCAAAGGTTAACAATTGCCATTTCTCCCATACCCATCTCTGATTACTTCATACTTGGCCAGAGAACCACTGGCCCATAGTCTCACATGTGGTGTAAACAAAGTGACCTCTGATGACCCCTCTGTGAACTTTGACGCCCATTTTGTGAAAATCAAACACCAAGTCTCTCAACAAAACACTAGCAAAGTCCTATCTAACGTGGACAAACCTGATGCAGGCAACACAGCTTTCTGAGGAACGATTATTTTTTACCTTTAACTTGAAATATTGTTTCTTACCTATTTATTCAAAATGTGCACACATCTTATAAGCTTTGCCCCAATTTATATCCGATATTGTTGTGCATGTTTTCTATTGATACTTTGGCATAAAATAATGCGTGACATTTTTTATGATGATTCTATACCTAACCTATTTGAGACAACCGTAAAAATGCTGACATGGTAATTTTTCACAATGAGTAGATTAGCTGTATCCCGTGCCTAAACTTGGTCATTTTTTGGTTGAGTGGTTCTAAAGATAATGGTCCACTGACAATAGTCACACACTGTATCATCATTTTTCTTAGGCATGGTAATCCCATGCCCATATCGAGCAGATCATGGCCTACCCAGCCTGCCCTGACACACATGGAAAACTGGTATTTAGCACACTGCAGACTTGTCCATGGGGTATTTTCATGATGGATGATAGTAACAAAACAACTTATTTTGGCAACCGTGATTTTCAATCTGACATCCTAGAATGCAGTGAGGTTGACTTTGACCAGTGAGGCAAGTCACAACACTTCAATGAATGGGTTCGCAAGTCCATTGGAATCGCATGAGTACCCTGGGTCAATGGCAGTCCCCCTTCAACTCCAGTCCATGTAAATTCAATCATTGCTATTTACCACCGACCTGTCACGCAGTCCTCGATAACTTTAAGCATAGAGCCTCAGCACCATCGTTCTCTTGTTTAAATTTAACCCTGTTAACAGCTAAATTTAACCTTGACCTACAATAATGGTTTTTCACTTATAGCTCCAATAGGTCAATCAAGATATCAAACTTACTTTTTTTAATCCTTGTGATCATACAACATTTTGGTTATGCCATCCACAACATTGGAGCACTTTTCAATTTTGACCCTATTTAAAATCTTTTGCAACCCCCTATCTCACTTAAGCTACCCCTACGGAATGGCCATCATACCTTTTGGTGTATGTCATAGTATGAGGTAGCCCTGATATAAATTCTCTTTCCCCCCCCCCCCCCATTCGTATCCCCTTGGTTGAAGGCCAGGGGAATTTGCAAGAACACTCGTCTGCATGTGGGTGTTTATGTTCCAATTTGTTTAAGGTTTAATTAGGTTTTCAAATGTACTATCTTCCAGAATGGTTAGGTTTTCATTCGCAATGACTTCAAAAAGATTGCATTTTTACACCAACATAACTTTCCGATGCATAGAGTTCTTTCATATGTATCTCATCAAAAGATGAATTCTGCATCCACAAAAACTTTCAATAAAACAAGACTGTCCACAATTTTCTCGATCACTTAACTTTACAACTCCAACCCCCCAAATTGAATTCGTTCTTTGCACATGGTCATTTTTGCAAGTAGACCTCAAACTAACACATAACAAAGTTGTTGCAAAACCATGCATTCACACCTCTTGCAAGTTTTAGTTAGAGAGAACCAAACGACTGTTGCGTATGATCCATTTCAACTTTCCAGTTCTATACACAATTGCAAAACTGTGCAAAAGAACGAATAACCTTCAGATTTGCATTTTTTTACCTTAAATGACCCCTGATGACTTCCATGACCTACAAATATAACCATACAATCGTACGTCACTTCTTTTGTTGCCTGCGAATCCAGTCCTGCGAATCGTTATGCCCGTAGTTTTAAACTCAACAATAACAGTTGCAGCAGTGTGTAACAGTCGGCCGACCTATTTCAAGATAGCAGACCCTAAATGTTTACAACTTGCTGTTAACTGGTCTATTCAGCATCAACAACTGAACCCCTCGTCAAGCTTCGTCTCCACACCCTTGCGTTCCCCCACTTGACAGACAACCCTTGGCCCTTAAATGACCCCACCCTAATGACCTATCTGACCTTTAGAATTTCGCATCATCATCCCACCCTATATCCGTACAACAAAGCATCACATCTAACTCCTTTGACCTTGAAATGAACCCCAATGGCCTCATCATTACCATAAAAACCGTCAACCCTACTATACCCTCAATTCTCAAGTCATATCCGTTTTTCCCATTGATTCACCTTTCACCATAAATGACCCCCCAACGACTTCTGAAAGTATGAAGACGTGGCATAAATACAGAACCCTAGTAAGCCTCAGCATCATTGATGCTCTCGTTTGTATACGAAATGACCATTTTTTTTTATGCAAATTTAATTTTAGGTTGTTACCCATTTCGGGCCGCCTCATTCAATGTATTCATGACAGTTGTATAATTATTTGTATTTTTTTATATGAATGGAAATAAAGAAGATGAAGATGTCAATTGTTGTCAATTCTGCTAACACTGCTAGAAATAAAACAACACAAAATCTAATAAATTTAATATAATCATAACCAATAAACCATAATATTTATGAAATTGGTTTGTTAAAAGTTAACATTTTACTTTTTTATTTTATTATATTAAATGTCGTATAATAGTCAATTACTATATTAATTTGTATTTTTTATTACCCCCCTGGCTTGAAAGCAGAGGGGAATATTGCGATGGTGCGCATGTCCGTTTGTGTTGTGTTGTTCCAGTTGGGTTTAAGTTTTTTCGTTGTTCGTGTCTCCTTCAAGAAAGTGAATTCCGATTTAACCAGACTTGGGGTTGTGGTGGGCAATGGGGTTTCCTATCATAGGTTGATGATAGTCAAAGGTTCAGTGGTACCAAGGTCATAGGTCTCGAGTCATGTTCCTGACTGTCCATCTTGCAGGGGGATGACACAAGTTTACTTGCGTATTTTTGTTATTACATTACATCTACTTTTAATCCCCCTGGCTTGCAGCAGAGGGTATGCGAAGGTCGCATGTCTGTATGTATGGTGTATGTATGTTTGTGTTCCCGTTTGGTTAGGTTTGTTTAGGTTTTTCGTTTTTGTGTCTCTTCGAAAAGTTGAAGGTTCCCGGATTTAAACCAGACTTGGGGTTAAGGTACATTAGGGGTTCCTTCAATATGTGAATGGTGTCAAAGTTCATGGACCAAGTCAAAGGTCATTTGAGGTCATGTTCCGACTGCCATCTTGCCAGGGGGATGTCCAATTTTTTGCAGTATTTTTTTAAAATGTTATTATTGTTACTACCTTATTTATGCTAAATCGGACACTAAGATGTAAGCGGTGTCACTTCTGCTGTTTTTTTGCAATATGTGAATTAAGTTCAAGTTCAACATCAATCTCAAATTTATTTCATCTCAACATCAAAATACAATCATATACAATATACATGATAAATTCATACATTGCAACTACATGTCCAGAAACTTTTTTGAAAATTAAGAAAGTAAAAAGAAAAAAAAACCAAAATCGTGTTTGTTTTTCTGCCTGGTGATGGCTCAATGTTGTGCGCTGCATGATGTTTTATAGTCATCCATTAATTGTCATCGATTCTTTCATTCAAATCTCAAATTTACGAAAATACGCCCAAGGGCACTGTTTTTAAATATTGGCTAACCCAAATTGAAACACAATCATTTTGGAACCTAACTTGTGTTAGGGCATACAAGCTTTGGACCATCTGCAAGATTTAGTTTGCCAAATTACACCCAATATACCGTATTGTTTCCAATAAACGCCCCAGGGGCGATGCAGTTTTCAAAAAGGGAGGGCGTTTATTCATTAAAAAATGGAAAGTCAAAATCACCTTACACACGCTTATTTTTGCTGATTACCAATAATCAAACGAACGAGCAGGGGGACGTGTTTTTGGCACCTCCCGAGGTCAAAGTTCTTTACTAATTAAACTATTACAACTTGCACAATGGCGATTATGATACGGATTACGACAGTCCCGGCCGTTAAATCAATTGATTTAGGTAAAGCTTACTCATTTCCTTCCTTCCGTGAATTGTTTTTATCCAAAATAGTAGGGGGGCATTATTAGAGCAGGGGCGTTTATTAGGAAACAACACGGTAGTCAGTTTAGTACTACCCCACAGGATCTTACATGCACAATGTATTACAAGCGCTCTACTTTTGACTGCGTTTAGCGGCCAAAGGGGTGAAAAAAATATTTAGGGGTGAAAACAGACGCAGTCAAATTCTTGATTACTTTGGGTTTCTGAGTAAAATGTCATATATTTTTCAGGATTTGGCACTTAAACCCCATATTTTTCACTGATTTTTGAGAAAATATTCAGTTTTGGGCCTTTAGCCAAAATGGCCATTTCGGTGACAAAAATTTTGACCTTGCTAGTTCCTGTGAGTGGTAAATGACATGAAATCTACCTAGTAGTGACTAATTCTTTATATGCCTAATCATGTGACAGGGGTACATTTGTAATATTCAATCATTAATGGGATCAATCTCTATTTCTTTATTTTTGTACACAGGGGTGTGACAGTCGGCTGTCGGGGACAATTGATTGTGGGAAAAAATGCAATTTTCGCGCCAAGTTTGTGATTGAAAAGCCATAACTCCTCAATCAATGGTATATTTTCCGCTTTAAAAATGGCAAATTCCCTCGCTTTTTTCCGCTTTGTTGTAAATTTCCCCCGAAAATGGCAATTTTCCGCATTTTCGCTATTTCCTTATGGTGATGTTCTTGTGTCTTTTTGTCCCACCCCTGTCCCCCTTGTCCCCCGCCGACGAAGTTCGTGAGGGGCCTATTAAATGTGCTCCGTCCGTATATGTCTGTATGTCCGTATGTATGTCCCGTGATAAAATAAAGATGTTAACCCTGGAACATTTGGGTAATCTTTTTTTCTGGATGAGCTAGAGTAAGCCAAACTTGGGTATATTGGGTAGGAGGGAAACCCCCAACTAACCATGAATCATACTCCCGGGTCCTCCCCTGGGTCTTCAGGGGGTAGGGGAAAGGTCAAGGGCAAAAGTTCCATATTGCACATAAACTGTCAACATTGTGGCCATCTTGTGTGTACGATTTACTGGAGTTCTGTGATGGCTCTGATGATTGTAAACTTGGTGGAAAGAATCGGTTGATGAGTTCTCGACATAATTAACATTTGTTGGTGTAAATATGCTATTTCTAATTTGGCATAATGTATGTATGCACATTTTCGGCAAGGCTTGTGTACACGTTTTCTGGAGTTCTGTATGGTGTATAATGATGTAACTTGGTGGAAGAAAAGCGGGCTGGGGAGTTCTCGACCTGATTAAGATTTTGGGCGTATTTCGGGCAAATTAATATGATGCAAATGAGCTATTAATAAGCAAATATCAGCGTAATGGGGGGGGGAAGTATAACCTACAACAAGGTATTACATTGTAGTTGGTATAACTTTCCTAATTTTACTAATTTAGTGAATTTTAAGGGATTTTTGCCGAAGATGAATTTTAAGATTCTTGAGTCATTTTAAACCAAAAGGTAACCATTTTTTGTCTCGCCTGAACTTTGTTCGGAGAGACTTAGTAATCACTTTTTCTGTCTGTCGGTACGTCTGGTCCTGTTCGTCCTGTCTGTCTGTCTGTCATGCTGCTGCCTACGTCCGTGTTCCGGTCTTGTGTGTCGTTTATCTGGAGTTCCGTAGCTACTATATTGTAACTTGGTGGAAGAAGCCGGGTCCACGAGTTCTCGACCTGATAGATTTTGGGCGTAACATATGCAAATTAAGTATCCTAATTTGCTATTAAGAAAATTTTCCCGCAAGCTTGTGTACAAGGTTTTCTCTTCTGGAGGTTTCCGTAGGCGTATGAGAAATGTAACTGGTGGATGGGCTCGGCTGGATAGTTCTCGAACTGATTAGATTTCGGGGCGTATTTCGGGCAAATTAATATGCAAATGAGCCATAATTAATATGCCAAAAAACAGCGTATTTGCTATAATTTTGAAACGGTACATCGGGATAAGCAAAATTCCTTCAACTGCATGAAGCCTATCAGGGTGCTCACTTTTTTTGGCAATTTGGAACAGTGTGTGATACATGCGGCGTAGGTATGCAACTGAGCTAATTTAATATGCCGTAATTACTGGTATCTCTGAAAACCGTAAACGGAGTAGGCAAAATTCCTTCGCTGCATGAAAATACTATGCCCATGCATCTTTGTGTGAATCATAATTGGGTCAAAGTGGCATTTGGGTGTAAAATATGCTAATTAAGTGTCTAATTTGCATATTTAAGAAAAAAGGCTTGTGTACAAGTTTTCAGGATTTCCGTAAGGCGTATAAGATGTAACTTGGTGGAAAGGAAGCCGGGGGCGAATAGTTCTCACCCGATTAGATTTTGGGCCTATTTTTTTTTTTTTTTTTTTTAATGCAAATGAGCTAATTAATATGCAAAATCGCATAATTGCTTATAATTTTGAAACGGTAACATCGTATACACAAAATTCCTTCACTGCACAGGAGCCTATTATGGTGCGCATCTTGTTGCCATTTGAAAGTAAGTGATATAGGCGGCTTAGTAATGTCAACGAGCTAATAAATATGCAGAATTTGCTGTATCGCTGAAACGGTACATCGTATAGGGCAAAATTTCTCCTACATGAAAGGACTAGTCTGGCATTCTCTTTTTGTGTGAATCATAATGAGGTCAGTGGATGTGGGCCAATAAAAGTGGCATTTTGTGTTCAATTGACGCTAATTAATAGCGTAATTGCTTGTGGGGAGGGGGTGGGGTGTTTAGGAGGGGGTGGGGTGTTGCGGGTGTGTCGGGGGTGTTGGGGAGGGGGTTAGGTAGTGTGGGGTGGGTGCGGGGTTGTGTGTTTGTGCTGGGAGGGGGGGTGTTGGGGAGGGGACTGGGGTGTTGGGAGGGGCTGGGGTGTTTTGGGGAGAGGGCTAGGGTGTTGGGGAGGGGCTTGGGTTTGGGGAGGGGGCTGGGGTGTTGGGGAGGGGTGTTGGGGAGGGGGATGGGGTGTTGGGGAGGGGGATGGGGTGTTGGGGGGGATGGGGTGGGGGGGGTTTGGGGACGGGGAGGGGAATTTGTGGTTGTTTGGGGAGGGGGTGGGGGTGGTGCGGGTATTGGGGATGGAGTTGGGTATTGGGAGGGAGTTGGGTATTGGGGAGGGGGCTGGGTATTGCGAGGGGGTTGGGTATTGCGGGGTGTTGGGGACGGGGGTGGGGTGTTGGGGGGGGTTTGGGGTGTTGCGGGTGATGGGGGAGGGGGTTGGGGTGTTGCGGGGTGTTGGGGAGGGAATTGGGGTGTGCAAGGTGTTGGGGAGGGGTGGGTTGTTGCGTGGTGTTGGGGAGGGGGTGGGGGTGTTGCGGGGTGTGGGGTTTTTGCGGGGTGTGTTGGGGAGGGGGTGGGGTGTTTTGGTGTTGTTGAGGGGATGTGGTTTGTTCTTTTCGTTGTTTGAGGGGGGTGTGTTTTCTGTGGTGTTGTTTAGTGAGTGTTGGCGGAGGGTTTTGTTTTTTTCGTTTTTTTTTTTATTTTTTTTTTTTTTTTCTTTTTTTTTTTCATTTTTTTTTTTTTTTCTGTTTTTTTGGTATTTTTTTTTTTTTTATTCTTGTTTTTGTTTCTTTGTTTTTTTTTTTTTTAATTTTTTTTTTTGGGTGCGGTGGTGTTGGGGAGGGGGGGGTTGTTGCAGGGGTGTTGGGGAGGGGGTGGGGTGTTTGCAGGGTTTGGGGAGGGGGTGGGTGGTTTTGCAGGTGTTGGGGAGTTGCAGGGTGTTGGGGAGGGGTGGGTGTTGCGGGTTTGTTGGGGAAGGGTGGGGTGTTGCGGTGTGTTGGGGAGGGGGTGGGTTTGCGTGGTGTTGCGGGGTGTTGGGGAGGGGGTGGGTGTTTGGGAGGGGGTGGGGTGTTTGGGGTGGTGTTTGGGGAGGGTGTGGGTGTTGCGGGTTATTTTGTTTTAGGTGTTTTGTGTGTTTTGCGATGGGTTGTGGACGGGTTGGGGTGTTGCTGTGTTTTTTGGGCGTTTGTGGGGTTTGCTGTTGTGTTTTGTAGTGGGGTGTGTTTTTGTGGTGGTGTTGTGTTAGGGGTTTTTTTTTTTTGATTTTGTTCTTTTTTTTTTGTTTCTGTTTTGTTTTTTTTTTTTTTTTTTTTTTATTTTTTTTTTTTTTTTTTCTTGTGTTTTTTTGTTTTCTTTTTTTTTTTTAGTTTGTTTGTTTTTCTTGTTTTTTTGTCTTTGTCTTTTTTTTTTTTTTTTTTTTTTTTACTTTTTAGGATGTTGCAGTGGTGTTTTGGGAGGGGGTGGGGGTGTTGCGGTGGTGTTTGGGGAGCGGGTGGGGTGTTGCGGTGTGTTGGGGAGGGGGTGGGGTGTGCGGGGTGTTGCGGTGGTGTTGGGAGGTGTTGCGGCGGGGTGGGATGGTGGCGGTGTGTTGGGGAGGGGGTGGTGTGTTGCGGGGTGTTGGGATGGTTGGGTTGTTGTCTGTGGTGTTGTGAGGGTGTTGGATGGTGTGTTGGAGGGTAGGGTGTTGCAGTGTGTTGGAGGGGGGTGGGGTGTTGCGGGTGTTGGGGAAGGGGTGTTTGCGGGTGGGTTTTGGGATTGTGGGGGTGTTTGCGGGGTGTTGGGGAGGTGGGGTGGGTGGGGTGTTGCGGGGTGTTTGGGGGAGGGGGTGGTGTGTGCTCGGGGTGTTGGGGAGGGGGTGGGGTTTTTTGGTGTTGTGTTGGTGTTTGGGTTGGGGAGGGGGTGGTGGGGGTGTTGTTGAACGGTGGTGTTGGGGGAGGTGGTGTGTGGGGTGTTGCGTTGTGTTTTTTTTGGGCTTGGGCGGGGTTTTTTTTTGGTGTGTTGTTATGTGGTTTTATGTTTTTCGGCGGCTGGTGGTTGGGGAGGGGGTGGGGTGTTGCGGTGGTGTTGGGAGCGGGTGGGGTGTTGTTGCGGGTGGTTGGGGAGGGGGTGGGGTGTTGCGGTGTTGGGGAGGGGGTGGGTGTTGTCGTGGTGTTGGGGAGGGGGTGGGGTTTTTGGCGGGGGTGTTGGGGAGGAGGGGGCGGGTGTTGCGGGTGTGGGTTGAGATGGGGTGGGGTTTTGCCGGGTGTTAGGGAAGGGGTGGGGGTGTTGGGGAGGGGATTGGGTGTTGCGGGGTGTTGGGGGTAGGTGGGGTTTTGTGGATTGTTGTTAGTACTCTTTTTTTTTTTTATTTTTTTTGGTTTTCCTTTTTATGCCTACTCTATTACCGGTAATTTTCTCCTCTCTTTTTTTTTTTTCTTTCTTTTACTTTTTTTCTTTCTTTTTTGATGTGTTGGGGAGGGGGATATCTGCTGCAATCCTCCCCCACTCTATCTGCTTGCACAACTTTCTTTGGGAACTTCTACTGTACATTTTGTACTCCTCGTGTGCTGCTCTTGTCTACAGCTATAACAGCGATCACCAGGCTGAGAACTTGTTGGTTCGAGAACCGCCTTGTTAAAGTTATTTTTGGCGAGCTATGTGGCCAAAATTAAGGGTGGACTGTGCAGTTTTAAGTCATCACTTAGTGATCACGACATTCGGCGGGACATGTTTTACGCATCACGTAATACGAGTTTTGCCTTGTTGTTCAGTATTTTCAATCTCTAAATGTGATATAACTTGACTAATTTGATGTACTGAAAAAAAAATAAAGTAGTATATTTACCCCTACACCCTAACTTTCGGAGGGTGTGAAAAAATAAAGGCCTTGGCAAAAAAAATTCTTCAAAACTGTGAGGTTTAAGGCTAAACCAAATATAACACTTGCTATAGCCAAGACCTCCCTCTAGAGCAAGTTTATATTTGTTTAACCCTGAGAGTCCCAGTTTTGAAGGACTTATTTTTTTTGCGGCCGATTTTTGCTCAAATTTGAGGACTTCGGGCAGAAATATGCCTGTACAGTGCTATGAGAAAAATTTTCAAGTTAATAATTATGCATTTTTTATTTCAGATTCAGTTTCTACACAAAATTTCACCCTAGAAAATGGTATTTTAAGTAGGATATCTTTCCCTTTAAGTTTCCACCATTCTGTCCACCAAACATAAGTCAAAGCTTAAATGCTGTCGTATGGGGTTAATACATAGGTTCTTCCCAATTTGTGCATCATCAGGCGCGGATCCAGGGGGGCGGAGGGGCTGGGGCGAGGAGGGGGAAGGGGAGGCGCGCCTCCCGTTAAATTCTGCCAAATTCTGTAAAATCAGCCCATTTTGAGCTATTTTGGACAAGGTACAGCCTTTCAGCCCCCCGGTAATTTTGACGTTTTTCAAATCCTGGATCCGCCCCTGATCATGTTAGTGTGTTTCACCACTGTATAATCATGCATCAGATTTACTGGTACATACATTTATTCACAGGGCAATTCCACGGTAACGGAATGACATTTGGACTCACTTTTGCAACTTTCAGATGTGTTTATCACACATATTTGAATTGATAAAGAGCAAACAAATACAACTAAACTATGCCAGTTACCCATACCTTCCATGTACTTTAGTTTGTTTCAAAAATATTTTTTGTTTTGGAAATATGCATATTAATAAGGCTGGTAACAGATTGACGGTAAAAATGGACATGGGTTTTGCACCTCACATACGTTTTGCAGAAACTCTGTGAATTTTATGGAAATATTATTTTAAATGTAAACAATGTCATCCTTAGAGTCTTATCTTAAATAAAACACATGAGTTTTGGAAAAAAAATTCTTATGTTATTAAAGGTGCAACAAGAGATTTCACATATCAGATGTCCCTCCAAAAATCGAAAGTACTGATTTTTGTCCTGATGTAAAGCTTTATAAAAAAATAACCCCCATCTGAAAGGATTAAGCTGAGAAATGTTTCTTTGGTACAACAATTTTGAAATTTCTAATTTCGTATAGGAGCAAATACGAAATTCAGCCTATGTTTTATATTGAAATATAAGCAAATCAGAATCACCGTTTTCCTCTCTTTTAAGGCATTTCTGTAGCCAAATACAAGGTAAGAAAAAAATCTATTTATTTTTTTTATGTTGTTTTGTTATTTTATTAATGTTTAATTTGGGTGCCTCAAAAATCTCTTGTTGCACCTTTAAGAATAACGGGTTGGCGTAGCGTATCTTCCCTCGCCTTTCACCAATGAGGTCCCGGGTTCGATCCCCGGTCGGGGCTAGTACACGGTTGGGCTTTATGTGAATTTGGTTTCTCGTCCTACTCGTTCCCTCAGGTTTTTCTCCGGTACTCCGTTTCCTCCTGCTTCTAAATCGAGCTTCTTTGCATAATCTGTTCTGGTATATGGTTTCCCTGATGTACAGAGCGCCATTCATGGCTGCCGCATGCACAGCGCCTTGAGCACGTTTATGTGGGATATGTCGCGCGTTAAAAATACACATGATTATTATTTATTACAATACGAAACATTAAGCAGACAACATTTGTAAGGAATGACGGTAATGGAATTACCGAATGTCCACCCCAAAAAACCCCCCCCCCCCCCCCATGGTAAAGTGTAGGAATGTAACCCGGAAGAAGGGAAATTCAAGAAGGTGAAAGAGAGAGATGGAGTTAAAGGTTTTTTAAGGAGAAATGACGGTAATTTAGCTAGCGATGAGGCGGAAGGGCAAGTATATAATGAACTACGATGGTGTAAGAAGGAATAAGTACATTTAGGGGTATGGGTGGAAGGATATTCAGTGGAAGCGGAGTCGGGAGGAGTGGGGATGATGATGGATTTGGGGTTGGAGTTGGGGTCGAGGAGGGTTGTGGGGGGTGGTTGAGGGGAGTGGGTTGGTTTCGTTTGGAGTATGAGGAGTAAAGACGGTGGTGGGGGTAGACTGTTGGGCTATGGCAATGTGGGATGTTCCCCCCCCCCCCCGCCCCCCCGTCGTCGTCTCTCCCCCTTTTCTTCCCCCCAGTTCTTTGAGTGGCCTAAATTCAGGAGGCTTAATCTCACCACAAAGATGGTGGTACAATTTTTTAAGTTGATCATTGGTTACATAGGTTCGTTTAAAATTATTTGAGAAAACACAATGGTTATACTATTGTTATTATTTTAGGCATACGTACGTTTGAACATACAGTCAATTTAAGAACTTAAAGGTTGCTGAATTCTGCAGGCATGTTTTGGGAAAAAAGTCTCAGATATTTTTGGGCAAAGTAGGTAAAAAATTATTGGTCATATGGGATATTGTTTTTTACTTGTGTTAATTGGTGGTCGGGAAAGGAAACTTTTTTTTCACCCAGTTTCGATGATTTGTATTCCGTTACCGATTTGGTAATGACGCACTTTAATTACGCATAAGTAATTTAACAAAAGGGAGAATAAGTGAAAAAAAAGGGCTCATTAATTGTT
Organism: Ophioderma brevispina; assembly: GCA_023653785.1. Classification (NCBI taxonomy): domain Eukaryota; kingdom Metazoa; phylum Echinodermata; class Ophiuroidea; order Amphilepidida; family Ophiodermatidae; genus Ophioderma; species Ophioderma brevispina. Next base: position 32,315 of record JAMKCH010004659.1, on the reverse strand, counting down.
GAGCTACCTATTCTTACTTTGAATATGAACTTTGTTTACATTCCTACCACAACTTTTGGAAATAATTTTAAAAATAGGGATTTTTTGGTAACGGAATGACAGAAAATCCCGTTTTGGAGTCACTGAAGTGTAACAAGCTACTCAAACAAAAAATAATGTTGATATCGCTTTTCTATCACCTCATTTGTCTAATACACTCAATCTGACCATATTATACCTATTAAAAAGTCTTATGATGATTTCTTTTCTTCGACTTTTAATCACAATTTTTCACGAAATGGAGAAAAATCCATTTTTTTACCGTAATCTATAAAAAATGAAATTTTTGTTAGATCATATCTCAAAAATTGGGCAAGCCTCTCTTTGACACCAAGTTTAATTGTTCGGCATGAATGTAAATTTTTGGGTACCAGGATAACCTTTGCTTGGAATTGCCCCACAGCCCTCTGAAAAACCTAGTTGAAGTTGTTTATTCGAATGGTTCATTTTAGGGATTCAACATGTTACAGAGTGGGTTCATCACAATCAACAATGATGCATCCATGCCTCCGCGTATTTTTTAGCCCATGATGGCGCTATATGTGAACCATCGGATGCAGAGTTGTTGAATTGCGATGAACCACTATGTAACATGTTTTTAAATATCCCTTCCAACAACAAAAATCTTCTTGTAGTTTGTCTATTAGTATCGTGCATGAGGAACATAATTAATGCCACTATAATCTAAAATGTTGCCCAGTTCACGGAAGTCTTTCCTTGTTAAATATTTTAGGCAAAATCTACAGCAAAACGATAGTTTGGGCAGGTTTGTTGCTTTGCAGTTTGCACCTGGTGTCCTTCGCGTACTCATATTTTTCCAACGTGATGAACATACGTCGACTTACAGCGTACCGTGAACCGCACTTCGTTAACACTGGGCAGTGCGTACTGCGCTAATTTACATATCAGCTGTGGGTTGATAATGAATCAACAACGTACTCTCCTGTACAAGGAGATTTACGGAGTTGTTGAAAGATCATTCACAAATTCTTTTCATCTCAGCCATGCTTTTTAGCACCCCATCAAATCAAGTTTTTCCTCAAATATGGAAGGGAATAATTAGCTTAGACTACAAACCCAACTTCCAAATTTAACAGTAACTTTGTGACCAAGATGTATACAGTTGGACCCTGTTTCTATCTATGAATTTGGCATGTTGGTAAATGGGAATGAATGAAGATGGCCCTTATAATGTGACAATTTAAACAGGTTGCGTTACAAGTAGTTTATTGTGCCAGACACTCCCATTTAAGGATTTGGGGTCACAATTTAATTTTTGGATGCTTTAACCCTACCCCACCACGTCCAGTTTCCTAGCCTATCTCCCGGGAGGGACTGAGGAGTGAGGGAAGAGGTGAACAGACAAGTCGCTAAATTCTGGTGCCATTCCCCTTACCCTGGATAGAACGCTACGGCGAAAAATGAAATATCGCTGGCCCGCCAGCGTTAATTGCAATGCCCATATGAGCTTGGTTTGATTACTTCAATCGCTACTTTCTGGAGTTAGTGCATTTTTCTCACTCAGTGCTGTGAGATTTTCTGTGAGATTCAGTTGTGTTAGGTTAAGGGTCATTAATGCCTATATAACCCTATTGTTTGGAATCTGTTTTAAAAGCTAGTGCTACTCCTGAATTTAAATCGGTCCCTGGAAATTTGCCTAGGGACCCACAAATTAGATTCAAGGTGTTAGGTATCCACTGGATCCCTTGTTTCAAAACAGTGTTTTAATCCAGCAAGTGCTTCAAATACTTGTTATCTGAACAAGTGAGCCATAGTGTTAGGGCTACTTTATCCACTACCAATGTTCTTCAAAATTAGCCTTGAGGAATAACTCTTAGACTCTGCTCTTGTTATGTTTCTTTATGATGGAGTGAAAGAAAATTGACTTAAAATAATGAAGATGATAACCATTATGTAATATGTCAATGATGTACATTTGTATCAAAACTTCCTTTAGCAACAAGTACTTGAAATAAAATGATAGTTATGATCTTTAGGTAACTTTTGTATTTGATCATGTAGTAGTTTCTGCTACTAAAACTGCTAAATGAACATTTCCTCAAGCTTGTCAAATTTGAAGACCTCTTGTCTAACATGAATACTGCCCTCTGTTATGCATGTATTCGAGGTACCCGGTAGAAGTATTTGCTACTAGGGCAAATCTAGGAAACTAACTAGGAACCATCTTAAATCTTTATAAAGTTTAATCATTTTTTATCCACTCATAAAAAAAAAATATTGTGTTTTACTTGCATCTCCCCTTGATACTGTGCATGCGGGCTGATGGTAGTAAATGATATTAATTTTAAAAAGTTTTGTAGGGTCACAATTTAGTACTTTGAATTTTTAATAAAAACATGTCCTTGTAGATTTATAAGCTAAATTTACTAGCTAAATCATTGGCCAAAGTATTGTACGAAATTATCATACTATAATTTGGCTAATGTTGTATGTATGTGTGTATCTTCGCAAAAGGCTCCGTCAGTTTCAATCCATATTGCGACAAATTCACATGAAAGGTGTGTGAGGATACCGGACGGGTTCTAAGCTATATTGGTTCAGAAATGGCTGAAAAATAAGCAAAAATGTGCTCGGTTGCTATGGTAAATTACCATTTGTTTGCAAGCATTACTAAGTGTCGCGTATGCGTGGTGCGTTGCGATGGGCAGTTATGCGTGAGACGCTATCTGCGGTACGCAATTAACAGGCACCTTATAGTGCAAAATACAGCTCGGTGTGCAAAACGGTGTGGGTAAAGAAGGTAAAGAAAGATAATGGTCAATAACAGGTCATGTTATTTTGCTCCCCATTTTACTCATGGGTGGAGGCAAGCAAAGTAAAGTGCTTTGCCAAGTGCACCAACTCGTTAAGGCACTTCGCGGAACTCAAACCACTACCTTCAGTATGATTGGTCTTTATCTCAACATGGCGTTAAGATCATGATCAGGTCATGTATCAGTTGTTATATACACTGCAGCACAGAGATGTTTCATCCTTTCAAATTAAATTGCGGCGCCCGGGAGAATGAAGCCACACCAAAATTTTACACAGCCTCCTGCCTGATATGTAGTTAATTGGTTGATTTCCTGGAAGTAAATTTGTAATGAAATTTGTTCCTATGCTCCATTTACTTTCCTTGAGTCATTGACGTCAACGCGTTCAGACAACTATTTTGCGTGTATATTTTCGCACCGCCTTTATACATGCGCGTGCGTAAACCAGTACTTTGAATCAACGCTCATGATTTAACGTTGTGTCTATTGCATTTTACGCTGACTTGAGGAAGGTTAAAGCACTATACAATGCAGTGGGTGTATTGCATAATAGATTTGCACCAAGTCAATGTAAACAAAGTTTGTTTAATTGTGGCATATTTCATTGCAAATATATACAATAGTGTCTAACCGCTCACTCTAATATCTGTTGTACTGATTACAGATTTTAAAATTTCAAAATCGGTTCATCCGATTCCAATTTGGTTCTGTGTATTTTTTTTGCGTTTCACCGTTTTCGACAGCCAGGAGCTCCAGAAATTGCATGTAGCAGAGTCGATTAGGTAAACCCTAAGCGGCGGAAGCGTGTGTGTGTATGTGTTTAGGCGAGGTGTTTTAAGGTTGTGGGTGGTCAGTGTAATGGCACTAGTGTATATGCCCTAGTGGCTGCTTTTTGTAAATTTACATGGTTAGGAACAACGTACACACTCTTGTGTAATAAAATAATAAGTTTTTTCAGTTTCGATTTATTTTTCACGTTTGGCCATGGTTAGGAACATTTTTCATTTGAGTTTGGACCTCTTTGATATTAATTTATAATTTATCCGTATATAAAATCGGTAAAAATGAGAATTTTTGGCGATACCGATCGCGATAAGATACCGATAGTTCCATATCGGCCCGATCGGCCAGATTTCAAAAATTCCGATCATAATCTTTTATTCTCTGATAACGATGATCATTTTTGTATCGTGTATTTAAAGACACATCAGTGATTTGAAAAATATTTGAAATTTTTTGCATGGGTTGAAAGCTTCAAAGTGAAGGATAAGTCTGTAGAATTCTCATAAGTTACCTTTTCCATCTGTAAATTTAACAGAAAGAAAGAAAAAGTCGTCAGTGTTCCAATATACGATTCTCCATTCAGTTACTTGTGTAGTAAGTGTCCGTTCGGACAGTTAATGAACTAAAATATCCGATTCTGTCCTTATTGTTGCTTCTGGTCTATCATTTGCAGGGTATTTAGGATCCTGCACTTGTACATACTTCAAAAATCTGATGTTTTGATGATGTTTTTCGATTTGCTTAGTTAGCCAATCACTGATAGTCTTTAAACGCAAGTTATGTTTTTGTCTTCAGAAGGTTCCTGATATTAAACTATCACCACTATTAATGTTGTTTATGAAAAGTGTCCATTCACACCAGTACACTACTAATTAAATTTTATTTTATCAAATAGCATTTATCAAAGCCAGCTTCACTAAACTCTTTAACAGTTGGGGACAATGTTGTCCAGCACGTAACATAAATTGTGTGCACCTGTTGTGGAAAAATTGTTCGACCAATGGATCTTTGTTTTCATGTAACAAATTGTGACTCCAACATTTGAAACTCCTCATTTTTTCGAATTTGAACTGTGAATTTTCAGAAAAGGTCCCACGTCCGGCAAACATGTCTCATTTTATATTGAATTGTTTGTGAACTTAAAAACTTCCTCTATCAAAATGACCAATTGTCATTTAAACCTTGTGAATCGCACAATAACCTATTTGAGCCATACATGCTCATTTTCCCATAATGGTTTTTTACTAACCACTAGATTACAGTTTGCTTTATTTTTTTATCGTTTATATAAAACAAATATTTTTGTCTCGGAAGGTTCCTGAAATAAATTGTTTTTATTAAACTCGTTACCAATATTAATGTTGTTTATTTAAAGTGTCCATGCACACCAGTGCACTACTATTAAAATTAGTTTATCGAAAGAAGCATTTATCAAAGCCACTACACTAACATCTTCTACCATGTGGGGACATTTGTCTACAACAGAACATCAAGTGGTCACCTGTGTGGAAACATTGTTCAAATTTTTGTTTCATTTACCAAATTGTACTCGAACATTTGAAAAGCCTCACATTTCGAATTTAAAAATCGAAATTTCAGAAATGTAACCCTCTGGCACAAGGTCTCGTCTTATTTGATTTTTTTTGTGAACTTAAACCTTTCCTATCTCAAAATGACTAAAATGCAGTTAGAACCTTGTAATCTTCAACAATTACACTATTTGAGCCATACATGTAATAGTTACCCACATTGGTTTTTACTTTTTACTACCACTAGGAATTACAAGAATCATTTTGTTATCGGTAAATATAAAGCAAATATGTTTTTGTCTTCGGAAGGTTCCTGATATAAAACTATCACCAATATTAATGTTGTTTATTAAAAGTGTCCATGCACACCAGTACACGACTAATTAAATTTATTTTATCAAAGAAGCATTTGATCAAAGTCCATTTTCACTAAACATGTTTTAAAATGTTGGGGACAATTTTGTCCAACAACAGAGAACATAAATTGTGTGCACCTGTTGTGGAAACATTGTTCGACCAATATATTTAAGTTTTCATGTAACAAATTGTGACTCGAACATTTGAAAATCTTCAAATTTAGAATTTGAAACGGTAAATTTCAGAAAATGTCCCACGTTCAGCAAAATGTCTCATTTTATATTAATTTTTTGTGTGAACTTAAAACTCAAAATGACTAAAATGTCAGTTAGAACCTTGAAATCTTCAACAATTACACTATTTGAGCCATATATTATGTAATAGTTACCCACATTGGTTTTTACTTTTTACTACCACAAGGAATTACAAGAATCATTTTTTATCATTTTTAAACCCATGTTTAAAGTTAGACCTCAGGAATTTTCTCACCCTTTACATTTAACTTTCACAGTATGCACAAACAAACTTCTTTACAACATCATTACACCATATCGAAAAGCGCGCCACTGCTTAATATAATTAACTTGGGTTGGGTCACCTGTATAGCGCTATTACCAAAGAAACAGAAAGCTTTGCCCACCTGAGTCAAATTATGCCAATTACATTTCATTCCTATTTTGCTCATAAATTAATGGTAATAGACACTACACATGTTGTAGTACAATTTGTTGTTGCAATAGATCAAAGTCCAATATTAGCGAAAAGTCCCAGTGTTTTAATTCTTGACATCGTCTTTTTTAATGCTACTGATAATTGGGATATGCACAAAGCAAAAAACACCTTCTTCAAAACATGTCCAATCCATTTACATCGTGACATTATATTATACCGTTTTGGCTATTTTGATAGTTAGTTGTTTTCATTCAATTCACATGGACTATCGCAACCTCGTTTCACGGCGCACGGATGATTTCCACTGATGTACAGCGACCCCGGCAGAGACGGTGCAGTAATGGTTGGAATAGATCACAACATAGGAAAGAGGAGGAAGGGCGGAAGCTGCTGGGGCTCGTGCGCTTGGGGCAGGGAAGAAGGAGCAAATTCAAGGGAGAGGCGCGGGCGGGGGGGGGGCGAGGGAGCGGATGGGGGCAGCGCGTGGCGTTACGGGTTTCGGGGGAGGGAAAGGGAGGAGCGGGGAACTCCCGCTGCGTGGGGAAAACCTTACGACGCCTTTATACAAGATTGTGGACAGTGTCAGGGTTAAGTTAAGTAAAAGTTTGTGGTGGTATTGTGAAAGAAAAAGGGTCCATCCAGGGAAGGACTAATCCTTGTTTAAACCTTGGGGTATAAAGTTAATCTCCCTTTGAGAATACCAGCCAATAAGCAGCAATGATGTGAAAATAAAGCACCTGTAATAAGAAATGAAGTCCCACAGGTACACTGCAGACTGGACAGACTGGCAGACAGAGACACAGACAGTCATTTGATTGCATGGAAAATGGCCACGTAGGCTCAATTAAGAGGAACCCCAGCAGCAAACTTTCGAATGTGTGCGTATGATGGACAAATTGATTAGAATAGAGAGAGGTAGATGCTCATTGCATTTCATGTTGGGTGTGGTCCAGCTCAATGAAAATGTTAAAACTCTTTATCATAATTAATGACTAATTTTTTTGCCTAATCATCGAGCTATCTGGCATTATGTATTCGTTTTCGCATGCATCCTGGCGCCTCTTTGTTTTAACTAGCTGTTTCAGTTATGAAAATTTTCAAAAGTTGAACCTTTTTTTAGATAGGTGAAACAAGCTCAGATGATAATGATAATGATTTTTGTTTTTTTTTTATGTTACCTGAGTTATGCCATGATGATTTACATTTTCCTGTAACGAGGATCGAAAATGCGCCAGGAAAAAAATAACATGGCCTCTAGGCATAAGTGTTAGAAATTTAATGATTCAAGGTTAATGTTGAGATAAAGCTTGCTGTCCAGTTGGGAGTTTGACATTTATTTGCAGTATTATGTGCACAATAACAGCAGAATATTTGTGTTTGAGTGGGTCCAAGTACAACAGTGTGTACCATATTATACCTAACCTCTCGTCAAACCTGACGTTTCACACTAAATTGATAATGGAGTGGTCTAGAAAATGGTAAACATTGACATTCATCATCAATATTTTATTGTTAAAAGGACCAAGGTATTGATAACACATTAGCTTAGTCACCTGCACATCTTATTTTTGGGCATATTAATGTTCGGGATTTTTTAGTATCGAACATCAGGTGTCCTTTTCCTGGAAGCATCATGATCCTACCTACAATTCAAAAGTTATAAACAAGAATTTCCAGAAATTTTTATTTATATTTTATGTGCCTCATAAAATAGTCCCAAGCAGCAATATGCTCATAAAATTTAACTCTAAGAAGCGTGCAGGGCCTGACTCTTGTTATAAGCCACAGCTTTGACTAAAAGGGTACTTTCCATCCACAACTCTGGAAGTGGCCAGAGCGCCATTGGAATATTTTCATTATCGATGGCAACCACTCACTTTTAATTTCCTTTGAACCCGCCGGCCACCGCCTGCAGAATGATCCTTGCCTATCAATGCAACTTGTTCATTGCTTGCAACTAAATTTAAAAGCACAGCCTGTGGCCAACTAGGACACGTATCCTCACATCATATCCTTCACATGTGACGCCTTTATGCAACTGGGGTTAGTACTGTGGTGATATTAAAAGAAAAGGACAAGTGTACTCACAGTTCATATCATGTTACTAGCTTCACTGACCTAATACTACTATACTGACCCTAGTATAGTCCCACGCACCTTTTTTCAACGCTGAAATTAGCTTAATATAGGGGTTGGGCACCAGCTGTTTGACCCCCATGCAAAGGGTCTCTTTTATTTTATAGCAATTTTAAAGATGGCGCCACAATTTTGACAAACTGATAATAAGTAGGGGGACATACAAACTATTCACTTTTTTTTAATTCCACCAAACATCAGAAAATCCATTGCGGGAATCTTGCCAATATAGGCCTACAAAGTTGTAATTTGTATGTTAATATATATCGCCCTCTATATGCTTATTTCCCCTAGAAAGACGGTACAAACTAGATTTGATAAAAAATCATATTTGCCCGCAATGAAATTTCATTTCCCAATTTACACAGATTTATTAGTGTCATACTACTCCAACTTATCTCAAAAGTGTTCGCCGTTGATATGTTTTGTGGTATTCACATATTCTCGTTTGTCTAATAATGAGACTTTCCAAACACGGGTGGGATTATAATGGGATCTCCACCGTAACGTGAAACACTCACACATCAACATTTCAGCGCCGTTCCGAGCTCACTTCTATAAACCAATTTTCCAATGTCATGAATGTAATAATGATCAATAACACCTGAAATGAACTGATGCATACCTAATTAAAGAAATTCATATAATATCTCGAAACCAGTACTGATTCTAACTAAAATTGCAATGTAATCTATTGCCTTTCAGCAAAAACTTATGTGGGATTCTAATAGGATTTTCTGCTGCCTATTCTGATTATTCTTTTACAACTTGTCAAATTTGGAGTGGATATAAATCAAAGCAGAAAATATACTTGTTTTCATTATGGTAATAACCATTTTGTGATGGATTTTTGATTCAACCTCTACACATCCTTGAATAGAACCCTGCATATACCTGTAGACATGCACTGGTGCATTGTGGGATTGGACTCTCACCCTCTGGTCTAGTCCCGGTAAAACTTATGATGACCAGAACAATTGCAACAGAAGGTTTTTTTGTTTTCACTTGTTTGGTCTGTCCCACTGAACTCATATCCAAATCGGCCAAAATCGACATCGGGAAGGGGGGCTAATTAGCAACAATCCAAAATGGCCGCCAAAACATCTTTTTTCAGCCCTGTATCTCTTAACCGGGTTGGTTTTAGACCCATAAATATATTATTAGTAGATAGAAATATGATACAAAGAAACGGATCAGCTGGTTAAAAAAACATTATGACGTACCCTTAACGTCATCATGCCAATTTAACGTCAAGTCGTCATAAGGGTGACAAAAGAACGTATGACGTAACTATGATTTTTGGTGTGAATAATATAGTATGACGTAAACGTGCTAATAAACACCCACCAAGCAACAACAATACAAAGATAATGATAACGATAACAATAGTATGGTTTATATTGCACTAAAATAACCTACATACAATCTCAATGTTCACTGCCATTAATCATTTGCTGCAATCAGGAAATTGTCATTCCATCTCATCGCTTAGGGTATTCACCCAATTGTGAACCTGCTACAAGCCTTTTTGTATATCGAATATGGTCGACAAAAAAACTAAAACAATAAAAAAAATACAGAAACATTTTATAGATTGTAATCATGGTATTTCACTCCTCTCAGCATGCAGCGTAAGTTTTATATGGCCAGGTGTCTTGGGTGTGGCTGTTTAATATTCCAGTAAGCACTCTATTTTAAGTTATTTAGCTTTCATCTGATACCAAATTTATCTTGATCAGACTTTAATGTTAAAATCAGACTATTGAGTAAACGAATGTGGAGGGTGGAGCAATTGGGGCACGGAGATTGGGACACATTACCATGTGAAGTATATGGGAGAATATTAGCTTCAGCTCTTATGGTTTTTCTTTATCTTACCAATCACAATTATTTGAATTATATATATTATTAATCAACCTAATTAACTGCCTTTTAATTAGATACCATAATATTGTTGTGGGACTCTAAGAAAATGTAATAAATAATTGATTAATAACAATTTGGTTGAATATACAATGGGACACAATAAACATGGTGGTATTCTCTTGATCCATATACTTGTTGATGCTTTAACATGTGACCTGCCAATTTGAGCATTCGCCACGACACTGTAATTCATACTTGTCACTAACAGTAAACACAATTTTCACAGGGGGATTAAACCCTATTATGTTTACATTTTTGAATGGTGATTGGATTTACGTCTTTTGCCAATACTTGATTGTGCTTTCAGCAGAAGCTACTTTGCAAAATTTTTTAAGCAGTCTTAAGGACCTTATGCAATATATGCATATTTTTGTTGCCATTCCGTTACCAGTTGCTCCAAAATAAGGATTACCACTTTTTTTGTCTACTTTTTTTCATGCGGTATTTTTATCAATAACTGCTTAGACCGAGCCCTACTGCATTCTTGATAACATAGGCGGAAAGATTGGACATTTCCTTCCTTTCAGTAAAATTGTTTACTTTTCATATTCTAGTAAGTGTAGTTTTGGAAGTTTATAATAAGGTTTTTAATTAAAGGCTGACTCAGGCGATTTTCGAAATAAATAACATTTTTTCATAGAATTAAAAAATAAAGACAACTAGAAATAAAGATAGCAACCTAAAAAATGCTTAAGTCCAATTAAAGATGATGGGATTTTTGTTTTCATGCATAAAAAACATTGTACAGGTATCACATGTCATAGAATAACGTGTGTACCAAAATTTCCGGATCCGTAATTTTATAACCAGGTTGTGATTTCCAGGAGCGGATCCAGGATTTGAAAAACGTAAATTACCGTGGGGCTGACGGCTAAACTTGTCAAATTGGGCTGATTTTGCAAGATTTTGCAAGATTTACCGGGAGGCGCACGCCACCTCCGCCCCGCCGCTCCTGTCCCCGGGGCGCCTGTTTTTCTCTTGAAAGAACGTCGATTTGAGCTTATTATTTCACATAGTGATTATTATATGGAAAGCATTAAGAATGCTTGTCCATATAAAAATTTATGTATTTAAATTTTGAGTGCGCCCTCCTTGGTAAATCTCTGAGTCCTGTGCCTTTACGCTAAATTGATGCGTGGTCTGAAATTTGCAGACGAAAACGCACTGAACAAGCCCCACTTCAAGACGTGGCCATATTGATGTTTATATCTAATTGTTCACTCCTAGCGTACATGTCTATTTCGTTGCAAAGTCTAGAATCTCCCTAAACGTTTTATTAATTAATTTTATGCACCACTGTCATAAAATTGAAAAGGTGACGCTACTTTACAGAGCCGAAACAGGTGATGATTCACCATAGCAAAGCTAAACTTTTGGCGCACGTGTCGACAGTTTCGATTTCGGATCGTTCGCTTTTGTTGAGTTTGTCGACACTGAAAATTCTTGCCATACCCATCCTACTTAGACTGTAATATTTTCAAAACAGCTCCCCAAATAGCACTTGGGTTGACAACACGCATTGGGATTTCCTGCTTTTCCACTACAAAAAAAACCAGTTCATTTCACTGAATGTTTCCTTTATAGTGTTTTTTTGCTCATGTGCTTATGATTTTTTGTATCTTTTCATCAATCACAATAAATAGTCAGTCCTGGAGTTTTTTCATCCGATAAGTAGATCCCCCTTTAGTAGATCCGTCCACAATAGATCTTCCCATGATATCTGCCCACAGTAGATCCACCTCGCAGTGATCCCCGCCCCAAAGCAATAGATCCGCCCCAGTGATCCGCCTACCGTAGATCCCACACCCTACAGTGATCTGCCCCAGTAGAAGACCAACTTACAGTAGACTCCACCCAGGTAGATCTACCCATAGGATCCACCTACAGTAAATCCACGTGCTTTATGTGTTCACTGATGTGTACAACACCCTGGAACAAGCTGCTTAAACTTAAACCCCGATGACGTAATAATTCATAATAATACATAATAATTACGTCATATTTGTGTGGTTACGTTATAGACACGTCAAAGACACTCATAGTGCGTTTTTAACGAAGCTTATTTGATTGTTTGGTGTCATATTTGTATCTACTATACATATTTGTGGGGGTCTAAAACCAACATTTAGTAGAATACATGGCCTCAAGTTGCCTTTGGCGCATTTTGGATTTATGCTAATTACCCCCACTTCCCAGTGTCCGATTTTGGCCCGATTTTGTCCATATAATGTTCAGAGGGGTTTTGTAACAATAGTAACCAAAAAACCTTCTGTTGCACAGGTGTTCCAGGTTCATTATATATTGGCTTAGATTACTAGTCATCAAAACAATGAAATAAATGGCCTGCAAATCATGACCAACATTGGCCTCTCAAGGCTTATGGCCTGCACTAGGGGTTCTGTGGTATGTCAATTTCTGATGAACATGGTATTCCATAGTGACATTTGGAATGGCAGTCTTCCAAGTCCTAATTCAAACCCAAATTTTGTTATTTTTCATGAAGTTGAAAAGATTGCAGGCGTTATATCATCACCCCGATTTAGATGAGATATATTTTTAGCTGTGCATGGCTTTCAGTTTTTTCCCTGAGCTTACTCTATCTTAATTCCTTGGAAATTGAAATTTGATGGGGATAACCAAACAGATTGGCTATATTGACGATTTGAAGGTGGGATGTAATTAAAGTACTTGCAGTCGGGACATATAGTTAATATTTAAAGTAAAATAATAAAAAAAATAAAAAAAATAAAAAAAATCAGCATAATTTGAGTATTTTACCCATTGATGGTACTGCCAATATTTTTCTCTATAGGCAGAAAAAAACTATAACCCCAGCAGGCTTTAAATTAACTCTAAACAAATTAAGATGTACAACCTAGTAGGGCTAAAAAATGAAATCCATTCTCAGAAGGTTTGAAGATGTTTTTCCTAAAGTTTTGAAGGGTGCTGAATTGGAATTTTTGGGTCCAACCTCTGGAAAGGGAGGGGAACTTTGTATAATAAGGGGTTAAAATTAGTACTGGGGTAAATTTGAAAAATCAAGTCAAATGGGTGCTTAAATGTACACCATGTATTTTTCTCATAAGGATTAAAAAAGGTATAGATTGTCTTCTTCCCCAAACTCTCATTTATAACCCTACTAAACTTAGTGTAAAGTTGCAAACTTTAGAGGAAATTAATGTCAGTGAGCTTAGGAAGGTAAATCAAGCAGTAAAAGGATCTATTGCAATACAGTGCCATTCCATTTTTAACTTCAATTTAACCTGACCTCTGAAGGTGTTGTTTTCTTAAAGGGTAACTTACTAAACTCGGGCTCACAGCCTCGTCCCCCGACTTACCTCAAAAAAGTTGAGATTTTGATATCATTTGAACCGTTGGCCTAGTAACCCATGTGTACCTAATCTTACGTGCAAATTCGGTCGTATCTGATAGAAATTCGCAATTTTGTATTTTCTGTCCTTAAACGGACAGAAATTACAGCATAGTGGCCTATGGGACCGTGGGAAACAAGCAATTGCCCATAACACAAAACCGCAAGATCGGAATCAACTCAAATTTTGTGAATAGACTTTTCTCAAGGATATCTAGTGAACATTGAATAAAACAGAAGGTGCTGGAATCATGAAATGCACCTTTAATTGCCCTTAAGAGTAGAATATAGGCTGATAGAGTGAAGTTTTTGAAATTTAAAAAGAAAACAAACTGTGTGTACTTGACATTTATAGGTTTTTGAACGAAGTTCAGACTGAACGTAATATCTATATCAGCGATGTAGGCATGTTGGGCATTTCCCTTTGAACTTAAGTGTAAATCTTTGCAAAGCTATTTCATGTCATCTCCTTAGTGAACCTGTCCAGCGATTTCCATCAATGTAGGGGTCTCACTATGAGGTGAGACATGCTCATCTACTAAGGGCTCAGTTCAGTAGCCTTGGATGGGCACATGTTAATAGCAGCTGACCATGTATGTTCTGGGTATCATAAATCATACCTAAAATCCAGGGGGTGTATTTGCTCAATATACTGGTGAATGAAAGCTATTGAACTGTGCCATGGGAATTGAGATTTTATTAGCTCATAGTGTCTACCTGCTATAACCTGTGCCCTCGTCCTTGAGTTCACTATAAAATGCAGTGCACCGCAGTGCTGTCAGCACCCCGAACACTATAATTGACACTAATACTTGTAATCAGAAGGGGAAATTGCTCAAGTACTGGTGATTCATGGATATAGGCTCTGTGTAGCACTATCAATAGACCCAATTTTACTTTGTATAATTTACCCATGTAGTCTGGGATTTTAGGTTTGATTATACTGTAGATTGTTCATCCCAAATTCTAGAATAAAATATAATCTCCAATTTAACAACACAGGAGCCACCTGGGTAACCGCATGTATTTAAAATTTAGCAGTTGTTTCTTTGATAAGTTTGAATGAGAGAACATGTTTTGGTAAGGTAAGTCTTTAGAATCTTTGGTTGAGACACTGGTTAAGAGAAAAGTGACAATTATAACCAATATTACTATTAATCTGAAAGACACAATGTATTTGGGTTTGTGACACTCAATTTTCAATGTACATGTAATATTCAGATATTTCTAAGATGTCACCAGAGGGTGAAACCAACTCAGGCTGTCCTTTGCTAGAATAGTCTTCTGTTACTATTGATAAGATTGTGGGAGAGCGTGGCCTAGCGGTTAGGGTGCTTGCCTCTGGCGCAATTTTACCATCAAAATTCCCGGTTCGAATCCTGAGGCGTGGCCACTTGCTGGGATTTATCGGGTACTCAATCTGGATTTGATCCTGTATACCAGCTACTGATTAATACAGAATACCGCTCTCCTCCATGGTTCACTTGAATTGGGCAAATGGATCATGAAAGCATCCCGTCCTTTCGTGCGGGTACGTTAATCCTCGGTCCCCGTGTACGAGAGATCCACAACTGTACATGTACATCGCGGTCAGTGTCGAATAAGAGTAGGGTGTAAACCCCTGACTGTTCCCAATCCGCCCCAGCCTCAAATAGCGGGGCCATGTTAGGAGCGTCCGTATCATGGATACACGCGGCCCCGGATCAGCACACTAGCTGAACAAATCCTGACACCATCACAAAGCCATTACCAATGACTTGTGGATACAAGCAAACAAATTGATAAGATATTTTGGTATTAAAGTTTGGAATAACATTGACAGCAACATCAAGACTAAATAAATGCTGTAGGTGTGTAGCAGGAAGTATAATTTTTCCCAATTTATACACTTCTAATACAACAAATAAGTGTTGTGGTTTATAATTCAGTTTAAAAAAACTACATGTTAGGGAGGGGGTCATTATTTATGCAGAGGGAAATATGGAGGATTTGAGGGGCATAATGCAGAATAGTCTTTTTAAGCGAGAGGGGATATGAAATGAGAATAATAAAATCTTATAGGTCAAAATATTTTTGCAGGCTTTTGAAGGTGCAATGAGAGATTTTGAAATATCCATTTATGGTGTCATATGTAGTGATTCATATAGATTAGACACTAACAGATTTTCCCTTGTATTTGGCCATATAAATGTCTTAAGTGAAAACAAAGGTGAATTTGATTTGCGTATATTTCAATATAAAACAGGCTGAATTTTGTATTTACGCCAATACAAAATTAGAAATTTCACAATTTGTGTACCAAAGAAATCCTTTCAGATGGGGATCTTTTGTTAGAAAGCTTTACATCAATGTAATAATCAGTTGCTTTCATTTTTTAGGGACACCTGATATGTGAAATTTTGCTGCACCTTTAATTTTGTGGTTCTAAAGTAACTAAAACCCTTGCAAATATGGATAGACATAATCAAACATTTCCAGACATCATATAGAAATTGGATCTCCTGTAGACTTACAAGACCATTATACTATTAAACAGTATTTATCGAGCCGATGATGTTCGTCTTCAATGTCATATACCACGTCAAGATTGAACTTTAAGTTCCTGTTAGACACCTTATTGGCTATTGAGTCACTATCTCTTAGTTTCCCTTTTCATTAATTTGTTTTCTGTTTGTATTTGGGTTCTTGGCAACATTATATCGCATACATGCGATAGTTAAACGTTGATAGCGTGCTGAAGTTCAATGTCATCTATTATTTGTACTGTCAACTCATATTCGCTTGACCTATGTCTTGAAGCGAATTACCATGATTACATTTATTTCCTGTAATTCATTCATACTGTATTTCATGCATTGATTTAGTTATTTTGTGTAGCTGTACATGTAATTAGGTTAGTTAAAGTAATAAATTTGAACAGAAGAAAGCTTTCCTCTGGGTCTTGTTGGAAAATAACACTGAAACCCTGTCACCCCAATTTGTCTTTAAGTGTTGTCTTGTATGCTGTACATGGCCACCGATTTTGGCCGGATTCTTACTCGACTCGCAGGGTAACCTATACCGCAGCAACTCTTGTGTCTACCATGGCATATACTTTACACTACACACCAAGCAATTGTAATGTAGTAGCTGCAGGATGGGGCTTCCTAAGTAGGTACATAAGTTATTAGGTGTACAGTGACATGTCTACTCTACGATGCCCTCCTTCATGGCTACTCTGTGATTGCCAAGTAGGTGGAGAGAAGGTAGACATGGTGTGGACAGTACCAGAGTAAACATGCAGTTACTTAGTTTCTACTTCAAAGTTACTATGCTACCCTGTGAATTCTTAGGGCTAAAGGATGTTTGGTTTGGATGTTATGAGCGAAAATGTATCCCATTTTGCTCGACAGAGTAGTCTGTGGGGATAAAAAATCATGTGTTTAGCTCTCACATCAAAACGGGTTGAAAATCGGCACAAAACTTTACAGATGGGGTTTTTCAGTGAAGGCCATTCTATCAAGATAAACTTTATATACTTAAATTGGGTCAACCCCATTTAATCATCATTATGTGCGAGTTCCTGCTAGATGAGTAAACTAGAGCAATCACTAAGTAGATGCAACACTAACCAAAAGAAGCAAGAAACTTGCAGTAGTGTGTAAATGCTTTGAAAATGTCATTGTGTCGCCTGCCTTAAAGGGGATAATCTGATTTACATCTATATGTAATAATTTTTTTAGAATTCTTGATAGAATGGCATTCAAACAAAAACCCCATCTGTAAAGTTTCGCACTGATATTTCAACCCATTTTGAAGTTAGAGCTAAAAACGTGATTTTGTAATTCCCATAGAGTACTATGGAAATTATATTGGTCAACCAATGGGGCATATTTTTGCTCATAACATCCAAACCAAACATCCTTTAGTCCTAAGATTTCACAGGGCAAATGAGAAAAATAGTAGCTTCTTCTGATACCAAAATTTTGACCAATTCCGGTAAAATCTGGGGTCCCTACGAGGCTATTAGCGATCGGACCATGGACCTTTAAGGCAGTAAGACACATAGGGATCTCTTCTGTCCACTGTTGCTGTCTGTTGATGTTGTCTGTTGTGAAAAAAAGGGTTAACATAATATTTGCATGTAATATCTGCATACTGTTGCTGTCTGTTGATGTTGTCTGTTGTGAAAAAAAGGGTTAACATTTGCATGTAATATCTGCATACTTCAACATGAGATCCCTCATTTGTTGATGAGGTCAAAGGTCACATACAAAGGTCATGTGAGGTCAAGTTGTAAGATACATGTAGGCTGAAAATGTAAAAAGTTGGAACCAAACTTGGTTATGGATATTACATGGAAACCCTCATTTGTTGGTGATGTCAAAGGTCACATATCATGGTCAAAGGTCATATGAGGACTATCATTGACAAACTGTGAAGGCAGGTGACACTAGACCGGGATGTATTTTGTGAAGGTATTGAAAGATTAATAGAGGAGCTAATATAATCCCATGACCATTTCTCTTGTAATGTTAGGTATAGCTTTCCATCAATGCATTGTGCTTTATTTCCTACAGTCCCTCTATATGATGGAATCTCTTGCGCATTCACCTTTTCCACCTTTCCGCTTTATTTTTGTGTGTTTTGTTTTCTGGGATAAATCTTCCGTAACTTTCCTGGGAACTGATTGGGCAATACATAGTAAGGCGCCGTGCAAATGTATTGCGGTCAAACAAATGTGATACTACCGTCTGGCGGCATTGTTTTATGTTAATGTCGAGTATTCGTATTGTGGCTAAAGAAAGGGTTCAGTTGACAGATGATGATGACCACATAATACTTTGATTGACACATTATGCTTGCACAGAACTATCCCTATTTGCAGCTCTTTGCCCCTCCGGCGATCCTGGTTGAGGCATCTTTGACAAGGACTAGGTTAGGTACAAATCAACGCTTACAATTGTAACCATTTGTTACCTATTGGAAAAGATGGTCGAGGTCCAGTGACCTTTGACACAGTCTGCCCAAAAGACTAAATGCTGATAGAGTTTAGTATAATAAGAGTATAATTTTGATGGTAGAACAGACATTAGAAAATGATAAAGGAGAGCACGGCCCACTGGTGCTTTGGTGCAGAAGGTCTCTGGTTCGAGTCCCGACGGGGCCACTTGCTGGGATTTAATTGGGTACTAAATTCTGGATTTACTTTGTAAGTACTATTGATTAAAACTGGAATTCCACTCTCCCCGTGGTTCATTTGGACTTGGGTAAACGAACCATTAGAATACACCATCCTTCGGAGGGGACGTTAAGCCATCAGTCCCATATAAATGGAGATTGATGTCTGTATGTAATCGCAGCCAGTTTTGATAAGAGTAGGGTGAAAATCTTTATTTGGCTGTTCCAATTCGTCTTGGATCCCTGGGCATCATTGGAAAGCTGTGTCTGAACACTGAATGATCTACCCAGGCTACATAAGACAAAAAATAAATTGTAAATAATATCTTGGTGTAAAAATAATACATGCCTGTAAATTGGTTATTATCATTGATGATGCACAAATAGTGTGAACTTTCATATGCATTCATTTTTGAATCTGGGATTTATGGTTAAATGTGCTTGTCATTAAACACTACTTTGATGTCTGACTTCATAGTATTAAGAATTATTTTGATGATAGGGCTATTTTGAGAAAAACAGTTCACTGTCGTATTTAATGATGGAAAAGTGCCACAATATGACATTGCAATGCTGGAAAGTTTCAAATGGATTAAAGAGATTTTGTCAGTAATTATACTTGGTCATGTGAGCATCAGATTTGAAAGATAACAGACTTCAACGGAACTAAGCAAGGATGTAAAAGGGGGTATCAAATGCACATTGTCAAATTAATATGCAATATATTTAACTAATGCTGGGTAATGAAGTAAATTCGGAAGGCTTTGGTCAACCTCTTATCTGATGATAAACTTAATAAGAATATGCCATATTCACTTAATGAATGGTCTTTGGCAAATGTTGAGAAATAAATGAAAATAATCTTGGGTGGTTATGTCACATAGAATGTTTATAAAATCATTGTTAGAAGTGCTCAAGTTTTCTCATCTAGAGTTGCTTCCAAGATGGTATGAAAGCTTTTGATCATGTTGATTACCGTGAGGGTTCTTGGATGTTTTTTGGGTCCTGTTTTCAACATGGAAATAATAAAATATACCTTTAAATGAACCAGTATTGCAAGAAAAATAACACTTGTGCTACTGTAAGAAGAATGACACACTCAGGGTAATTTAGCTGACAATTGGTTCATTTTCCTATTTTAATCAGTGGACCAATCACAATCTTAACTGAATTTAATACCCCTAGTGGGACAAGAAGAAATTGTTAATCATATACCCCTAGTGGTAGTCCAGCATTAGCAGCTGGTGTTGCTTGGAACAAGCAGGGGTACCTAGACCAAAATCCAAGACACCCCCCCCCCCCCCGAAACTTGGATTGGACCAAGGGGTTGTTGAAATGATTCAGTTGGCAATAGAGGTCTTCCACCTTTTGGATTAGTGGCCATCTTGCCGGGAATGGTAAAGTCCATTCCAAATTTCTGGAGACTTTCTAAATCTAAAGAACGACATGCATACAGTGGGCCAAATCCAAAACCGGTCAACCCAGTACCTTAAAATTAAACTTGCTAAGAGGAATAAAATTCCATCATGGTTCAAGAGCATACACTTTGAGGCAAATAAATTCAACAATTTTTTTGCCAATGTGCCATCTAAAATATTCCAAAATGGTGGAAAAAGATCAAATTGGCACCTTCTGAGTGCGACGGACAGAATTGTTAAAAATAGGTACAATTATTTATGATGAGGGATGATTTGAATTTTTACTTTTGTATGTTAGTGGTTGCATGACTAGTCATCCATAAACTTTTAACAAAATTCTAAAATGTGTTTCTAAATTAAGGAAAACTTCGAAAACAGTGTGTCAATTCCGTCCGTCGCACTTTTCGGAACAATCAATTTTCAAAAAGTATATTTATCACATTACATTTTATTTACTAAAAACTATCAGTTTTTAGTGTGATAAACCCTCCATCAAAAATTGGAAAAATTCAATTATATACAGAAGGTACTATAACATGGTGCCATTTTTGCGACGGACGGACAAAAATTGCGACGGACGGATTTTCCAGGTCAAATGTGTCACAAAAAGCTCAAAACTTTTAGACAGAACATTTTTTATATTTCTTTTATTGTAAATGATGTAATGAAAGGTGATTATGATGGAAAAATATAAAATGTTTAGCATATTAAAATTATGAAAATTCCGTCCGTCGCAGTTCCGTCTATTGCAAAATAGTGCAAAAAACGGATGTTTAAAAAATAAGATAAAAAGGTGTGCTATGTTAATTTTTTTATTTTAATTATTGTTTACATGCATAATCAACTTGTTAACAAAAATATTGATGGATAGTGCAACGAAAAAAGAAAACCCTGTTTTACGGGCGAGCGGACCTTTCGATTAGGGTCGGTCGGTCGGGCGAATTTTTTATTTTTTCTTTTTTTTTTCTTTTCTGGAGCTCAAAATTGGCCTAAAATAGCCCCAAAAATTTCAAGCCAACCATTTGCGGGTTATGTTCGCATATCCATGCCAGTAACAAACATATAAAAATATGAATTTTGATGATTTTTTCGATATTTCAGATTAGCAAATCGCTGCTAATCCCTTTAAATTGATCTGAATGAAGAATACTATGGGAACTAACACCTTTTGTTATAGGTTATGCATGAGTGAGGTGAAAGACCTCTATTCTTGTATGAGCAACTGCACTTGTTTGCGGTTCCAGAACACATGAGGTCAACTGGCTGATTTTATTGATTATGCATTGGCAAATTACATCATGCAACCCAATCAGAGACATTCTAAGAAAAGTTTAAAGGTTTGTAAAAATATATAGACCATCTATTTTGATTGGTTACTCAGAGGATATGTCTTGCTCCCGGTCTTGCTAAATCATGTAAAGAGCCAATCGAAGGTACTGTAAGAAAGATGGTACACCCCATGGGGCTAAAGAGAAAGTTCAGCGAAGATAATAATCAAACATACTGAAATGAACTCGTACTACAATCACTTCACTTGCAAAAAACAAAACAAAAAACAATTGGATGTTTATTGTTTAGTGCGCACATAATTTCTGAATTTGCTAATAACAAACTAAATTTAACTGCCGGTGCCTACTACATACAGCTGCGATATTAATCCACCTTGCACCTGTCAGATCAATATCTTTAATTATGTCTAAACAAAACAACGAAAATGGTGATATGTGACAGTTACTGATCATGTTGTTTTCAACATCTGCCAAAAAGCTTGCCAGGTACACAGTAAATTTTGACAATGATGTCACTGCCATCAACTAGTAACACCCAACTTGTTTTAAAAAAATATGGAAGTATGTATGTTTGAATATTTTTTTTGAAGTACACTTCTAAATTCTGAAAAAAAGTTGTGAAATTTTGTTGTATTAGTAGCTTTCCAGGCCATTTTCTGCTCATGTGATGTTAATGTACTTGTTAGCTAGTGTGTGTGTGTGTTTGATAGGTGGAAGTACCACACTTCACTTGTATCCTTCCTTGCCTTTCAAGAACTGTAAACAAGCAAACTTGTAACCAAAGAAATACTAAACAGTCATGTCAGCTACAAAATTTGATTTGGAAAGGTGCTCTGTCCAAACCTGATAACTTGCTTTTCAAAATTATTGATGTTAATAGGGAAAGTTCATGTTTAGCTATAATGTCTTGAAATGTAGTAGATATAATGGTCGCATACAAGTCAGAGACAGGAATAAATGGAATTCTGTGCAGTGAGTGCATCGTACGTCATTCGTCAATCAGAGCAGATGATAATCAGTCCAAAAGGATTATCAGCTGCGATGATTGACAAATGATTATGGGGCAAAGTTTTGTCTCTACAACATGATTTAGTTCTCTAGCTGTCCCTTAGGGAAGAGAACAGTCATATTGGAACTCGTGACCATACATGTATAAGCATAAGGGTACCTTTTCAAAGTTACCGTAGGCAAGATGTTGATATCAAAATGGACTTTCATAACAAGGTTTTGGTAGTGAATATTTTACTTCTGCAAGGAGTTTTCTTTCAGTGGTAAGCTTGGCAACACTTCTGTGGGAGAGAGGGAGGGAGGAGGGAGTAAATTTAAATAATTCAGGGCAAAATTTCATTAAAACAATAACAAACAGCACATTTTTATCCCCTGGCTTGAAAAGCAGAGGGGGATATTGCGAGGGTGCGAATGTCCGTATGTATGTATGTGTATGTGTGTTCCAGTTTGGTTAGGTTTTGGTTAGGTTTTCGTTTTTCGCATCTCCTTCGAAAAGTTTAAGTCCGATTTAAACCAGACTTGGGGTTAAGTTGCAATAGGGGTTCCTTCATGTATGGATGATGTCAAAGGTCATGGACCAAGGTCAAAGGTCATCTGAGGTCATGTTCCAGACTGCCATCTTGCCAGGGGGATGACGCAAGTTTACTTGCTGTATTTTTTTAAAGAGCACCCTCAATTTTCCAAATATTTTAATATTTTTGCACAGTTGCATTGTTAATTGGCTAGTAAACAATACCTGTGAATGGTAGAGCTCACAATTCTCTGTGTGTCACAAAAAAAAAGGAATTTTATAATTAGAACAATTAATATTGAAGATCTCCAATAATAATTCAACGTCCTTTCAGTATGAAATAGCCGGAAAATCGCGCCATGTATGTGTCTTCACTCATCCATTAGTTCAGTCGGTTCAGGCATGGTTCAGGCAAGTCAAGTTGGAGATCATTTTGTGAGGTGGTACTATTTCATCATGGACAGACATAAATTTTGCATTTCCAGCTCCGCCATTAAATTAAAATCAGGGATCCCGATTCAAATTACAAAATCGCTTCTTTTATGACAAATACGCATTTTGAGCATTGTCATTCGCAGGTAGAAATAAAAAGACAATTGCCAACACAACTGCAAAAATCCCAAATTTTGAAAATTGGAGGCACTCTTCAAAAGAATGTGCCATTATTGCTTTAAATCACTCAAATTCTTTATCATCGCATCCATTTCAAACTAGTTGTTAGCCCAAGCTGAGTACCAGTATTGTATATTATTATGCATCTTTGGTGCAATACCACAGTGTGATTAGCGCGTACCGCCCAACACTGCACAATACGCAAAAATATTGGGCATTTGGTCATGTAACTCGCCAAGCAAATACTCCGTTTTTATTAGTTTTGAAGCCATTTTAAAACTATTTATTGTCAAGTTAGCTTCTTCCTGCAAAATAATAATAATATTTAATGGCTTTTTTCGGCTGATAACAGAAAATATCGCCCTCGCCAAGAAAATATCAGGCTCGTCTTCGACTCGCCCGATATTTGATCTAGGCTCGGGAGATATTTTCTGTTATCAACCTCAACCATCCAATATTATATAAGTATTGTTTGATTTTGTGCAAAGATTATGTACAAAATCAATGCTATAGAGTACCATTTGCTGCTTAATAAAAGGAGTTTTTAATTGAAAGCACAAATTCTACATTGCCTAAAATCCAATAAAAAGCTATGTAATTGAATTTATAAAAACAGCACTTGTTAAACAGTCCATTATGCATTAATATTTTATGCTATGGTTTTACAATGTACACATTCCAGAAATTGGGATTAGGATTGCACAATGATTTTGCACATTTTTTTTTATTAGTGACATGTTTTTTTAGTTGTCACACACACACACACACAAACAAAAATAGAAAAAATGGCTGCAAAGCAATACCTTGTCCCCATAAAAAGTGTGTAAAATGCAATTCAAAAAAGACATGGGGTCCAGTGCATTTCACATTTTGTTTTTTTGACACCTTAAATTAAAAATTACCTAGAATTTCCCAATTATTGTTTATTTTTTCTTTTCTGACTGTGCAACTAAGCAGCATAAAGAACCAACACTCTGTTGTCCACTCATTTTACACTCTTATTTGACAAATCTGGACCTAGCAGTTTCTACCCACTTGTTGAGCCACTGAAGTCTACCATCCCTTTACCCATCATTCCTTACCCATAGAGAGTGAACTTCACAATTATCTGCATTGTCACTCACTCGGTAAATAATCTTATGTATAAGCTATGCACTACCGTGATTCACTGAACATTCTTTTGCCACCTTTTTTCCATTTATGCAGGATGCATACCAACCAGAAGCAAGCCTGTTCAGCTGAGGTGTCAGACACAGGAAAAGTGTAGGCCTATAAGTGTCGAGGATAACATAAGTACCGCACTGAAACTCTGTCAGTGCTGTGCTGAGGAAGTCATGTGACTGTTCACAGATCTTCAGAAAACAAATACTCTTGGGTAAAGTTGAGCTGGTAGACATTAAGGTGCAAGGAAATTGAACAGTGAGAATGCTAAGAGATAATGGGCTTTTTGGGATTGGTCGCTACTCCCATTTGCTGTTAACTAATACACCTTGAAGTACCTTGCAGTGCCTTTTATTATATTTATATTTCAAAACAAGTTCATCTTTGCCATGATGTTGCACCAAGCCAGCTGACCTCAACATGACTGCCAATAGCGGCTCAAAGTAATCAAAAGGTTCAGAGTGCCAGTGAGCTGTTTGTTGTGGTTATGAGATCACTGATTGGAATCATCTGAACGGGGCATAGCAGCAACCACACTACAGAGCCACTAATTCAGGCAGCAGTCACTTTGGTTAAGTGTCAACGCCAACAGGAATCTTAACTGGGAGGCAGCGTTCAGGGGGATCATACGTAGCGGTGTGCTCGTGCTGACTGAGAGGAACTTATGAGATCTAAGGAGGTTCTTACGCCCCAGGCTAGTGCAGCAGAGTGTTAGCCAAGGATACAAGGGTGGTGTCAGCATCATGCCGGTGTCAACGGGAATAAGGACTCCCATCGGGGAAGAACGAGGTAAATGGAATACATTGATCGTCACATTGGCTTGTAACTGTTTGAAGAGTATTTGGTAAGCGTTTGCCATATTTGAGAATTTGGTGACCTATAGATTTCCGCAATGTGATGAGGTTGGAAATTTTGTAAAAGCTGTTTCAAAGCCACATTACTCATTTTACTTGGAAATTATTAAAATAGGCTCAAATAATTAAGCACGTGCTTGCTTTTCATAGCAGCTGAAATGTATCCATGCAGTAACTGATTTCATGTTAACAATACTAAAGAACAGAGGTTATAAAACTACAAAATGGTTTTGAAGGAAAATGAGATATAAAATGTATAGTGGCGTAAAGTGTAAACTGAAGTTATAGAGCAGCGGGAAAGTGATAGTTATTGTTAGCAAATAATGTTAGTTTGATTCCAACATTGGGTAGAATTTTTTTATGTTCAAACCTTTTAAATCAGTGAAAAAAGGTGGTGCACAATTTGCAGTAGAAGTGCCATGTAATGGGATTTGTTGCCCCAACAATCGGTCCAAACAAATCACAAGGCTTAAGATATAGCGTGGAAATTCAAACTTTTCATTGTGTAGCATGGGTCCTGTGCTCTGTGATTTGTTTTGACCGATTACTGGGCAACAAATCCTATTACATGGCACTTCTACAGCGAATATGCAAGGGAGAAAACCTGTAAATTCCAAAAATTATTAGGATTGGTTGTCATATACAGACATTGCTCCTGATTCCACAAAAATAAAAAGTATGTTGTTGAGTATACAAATTTAAACAAATACAAGATGGGAATGATGCTGGATTGTAATCCCAATGGTGCCAGTTTTTAGGTTTTGCCTGCAATTTGGGTTTCTTGTTCAGACTTTTGTGTACATAAATACATGGAATTGGACATTTTTATTCTTTTAGGCAAATTTCAGGCTCTCTATAAAAGGACATACTGACATCACTGTTATATACTGTGTGGAGACCTATAGATTTACTTGGATGTAGGTGAACGTTTTGAGTGGAGTCTAGTATGTGAGCAAAGGGTAGGCATTTTAGTGTGTGCGTTTTGTTCCCTCTAGAGGAACACGGTCACACTGATTTGCATTGGTTGTAATCAGCTAGGATAAGCTAAAAGCAAAACTGCATTTGGCTATGAACGTGATCCACCAGCAGTAGAATTCTGTCATATACTTAATGAAAATTAATTTGGATTCTAGCAAAATATTTCACAAGAATCTATGGACCCTCTATATAGCAAGATGTGAAAGATCAAAAAAGATTTTGAGAAATGATTCTCACACATTCTGAGATCTTGTAATTAACCTCCACCTTATTGGCTCCCCCTCTTCTCATAAAGTTTTGCATTTTACTGGTCACCCTTTCCACCCTAAAGCATTGAATGTAACTGTTAAGGCAGATCCCTTTGATGTTTGAAACTCATGCCATAATTTCTTATAGCTACAATCTGTGCAAGCTTCTGAAAACCTTTCCATGTTTTAGAATATAACACAAATTTTGTTTACTTTCAATATTTCCTTGGTAGCTGCATACATGTATTTTGCATCTTTTCCCTTTAGGCCATGTGTCTGTATGGGTTATACATGTGATGAAGCCATTACATGTGATTTGAATCAAATTTTGGTTCATATTGCAAGGTTTTACAAGTGCTCAGCAAACTGCTTGTTGAGGTTTATACATATCTAAGCCATCATCATACTGTTATGAGAATTATTGATGAGAGCAATTCTTTCTTTAGTCTCTAATACACAGTGATACCCACATAGAATTGCCAAATAAGGACCACTTCTTGTATTGCATATAGCTGCATGAATCTTGATTTGTGGATTTGTTTTGTTTGTTTGTATTTTATGGTTGCAGTTGTATTGGCATTTAGCTTTGGCTGTTTTACTTTTGGCCAGTGCTGGAAAAACTGCCAAATTTTCTGGGAACTCAATAAAAATTTCCCTTCAATTCTTACTATTTCTTAATTTACAAGACAAAATTTCCCTCCAAATAGTAAGATTTCCCGTGAACCAGGTTCCCAGTTCCTGCACTTTTCCAGGCTTGGTTTTGGCTGTTCTGGAATTTTATTCTGTGTGAGTTGTTTTCGCTTTAATGCTGAACTACATTTTGTCTTATGCCATAGGGTTAACATCTCTGAAACCTAGCATTTTAATATGATGTGCTAGTAAGTACCAGTTGAAGCATGACACAGGCACCCAACATTGATAAGTGTACAGCGGGCTTTGATAATACGATTCACAACACAACAGATGTGATTGAATTTGTTAGGATATACTCTGGCCTATATATTGTGCCCTGATGTGAAATATTCAGCATTTGTATTATCTTGTTGTGGTATGCCGAACTGTGGATAGTAAAGTATGTGTTTGGATTGACAATATGTATTGCTGTACTTACAGACCTCTGTGTACCTTCCAGTTTGTAATTCGTGAACATTTGTTCTGTATTAAAAACTTCAGAAAGGAGCATTGCTGAATACATACAATTGTGTAGTTTGGCACCAGTGTGTTGTACTTGTGCATACTAATGAAATGTGTTATGGACATTGCATTCAGAGCTCATCATTGCCACAATCATGTGTTTGAAGTAGCCATACACACTAGATATAGATGTAAAACCAAAAACATAACCATATTTGTGATTAAACTTCTACTGTTGATGCTCATGTATCTTCATACAGGGATAAATGAGTGAGAGAACAAAAATACGCAATGCGTACGTTCAGTGTCCTTGGTCGACCAATATTATTTTACACAGTATTCTGTGGGCCTTATAAACTCACACTTTTAGCCATCATAACTGATTGAAATATCTTGAAAGTTTACAGATGGCGTATTTGGATCAAGGTCATTCAATCAAGATAAAAACTTTATAAAATTAATCAGGTCATCTTTCTTGAAGATCATTATACTGATGTGCTCAAAATTCTGCTGCTCCTATTATGAATGATATAGCTTGAAAATACTATTACTAAGAACTTTTTCAGGATTTCACATTTTAATTTGCTCTGCTTGAATTGGTTTGCCAGGACCTCCCGATCAGGTCAATAACATTTTGCTATGATCATGGGTAGAAAAATAATAAAAAAAGAAATGTTAATTGATATAGGTAGTATGACACATCTTGAAACAACAATCGCTTTCTTAAATCCAGAAGGTCAGTATAATTTTCCTTGTATTTCTTTTTTGCAACTACGATAGTTTTGCTCAGGTTGATAAACACCAGTTGGGTCAAATCAAAAGCTTTAAGTATGTCTGGATATTTCCTGAACTTAAAGCTGTACTTTCTTGTGTCCTTAATTAGAGGCATCCAACTCAGAGTATTTTTTCATTACTGTGGCATAAACAAGGCCTTCTAACATACTGTAATAAATGGTGTGTTGCTGTGGCGAAGGCCAGGCCCACTAGGCACTAAATAAATATCTCTATTGGATGTTGGAAAACTTGGCAGTCAAAACAAATAAAAAACTATACGATCAGTGCCAGAGAGATCCTCTTCATCATTACAAATTAAGATTCTAAGTGGTCAAAATGTTATGCAAATGATATGATGGACAAAATCACTACAAATTAAGCTTAAGTGGTCAAAATCAAAAGTTATGGCATAATGATATGGCTGACAAAATGTCCTTGTTTGTGATTGATATATGCAGAAACAATGTCTACTGACCGCGTTTGTTACAATAATAAGATTTGAAATGATGGGCGATGGACATTATACAGGAACGGAGCGTGCCCATTCTCGTAAGCGATTGGGCCAGAACTCCACATATAATGTTGGTTGTAGGGGGACGATACATCTCCTTTACAGTGAGTCTGTTACCTCCCAGTCTGAAAAAAGCAACTATGTCCTGTGGGTAGCCATAGTCGGGCTCCATAGGACAATAACAAAATAAAGTGCAAAACTAACGTTGCATGAAGAGTCAAGTGGAATCGAGTTGCACATTTTTTATCATTGCAGGTGGATCTTGTGAGTCTGGCAGACTTATAATTCTTACCTTTTAAAACACCTTGGTAGAGAGGAGTAATGGAGGTAAAGCATTACTCAAGGGCGAAAAACATTGGCCACAGGGGGGCGAACCCAAAAACACTTTATTCACCTGCGACCACATGTACTATAGAATTGTCAGAAACCAGTTATGAAACAAAGGGAACATGTACCAAATCAATTTTGATGTTTCTTGAAATGAAAAATCTTCAGAACTTGGGCTAGAAATCATGCTGCAAGGTGTATACAGTGTCCTGCCATTATACCTTCTACTGTCCTTTTCCAAGATAACCTAAGCTATTCAGGGTTACTCATGAGTGAATGCCCTGTGTTTCCCCTTAGTAAGTATTAACAGGTATAAGGTTGGAATGCAAGTCACTGTTTCACTGATGTTTTGGGAAAGTTACAAGGGCTGACTGAAATGAAAAAGTGAGGCTAATTACTCAGGAAAAAAAATTTTCAAAGGACATGCAAAGCAAAGATGTTTAATATTAACAGGAGTATTTCAAAAAACGATTAAGGACACATGTTTTTTGATATTGAACAATTCCCAGGGAATTTTTGCCTTTGTCATGTGACTTGTGTGCAAGTATCTGTCTGTTAAATGCTTGGTGTGCAATTACATGTATCAACTAAAGCTCAAAAGACAATGTATTCTCTGAATTATTGTGACTCACAATCAGTAACTTTGCATATTGAACAAAAAAAATGCTATTTGTGATGCAATCCAGCCTCAGACAGATTGGAAGCAGCCAGAGTTGTGGAGACGCTTCATGAAATGCAAGATCTGTTAACCCAGCTAAGTGAACACAATGCTGAAGTCCGTAAGGACCTGTTCATTTGGCAGGATCTAATCAGAATGAAAAGGGGGAATTCTTCACTTAATGTTGGCATTAATAGACATGTAAAATGTCACGCAATGAATTTATGTTAGTGATACCTCTTGATTTTTTGAACACTGTTTGAATTGCTGATATATATTGTCAATGCATTCGGTGTTGGATTTCATTAGTACCTTTCAAAACATAAGAGATGTTATTTAGATGAGCAAAATGGTTGGGAAAATGTGTAGAAATGTGGTCAGTATGGCATTGTGGAGTAATAAAGCGTTGTTGCACAAAGACCTTGTGAAAGATGTACCTAGTTAGAAAACCATTTAAAAGTGAATGGAAATGAAAAAGTGACATTTTGTGCTTTTACGTAATGTTTTAGATCCATTAGTTTAAGTGAACCAATTTACGAGGAAACCAATTTTAAAATTAGCCATCAGCAATTAACGTATGAATCAGCAACTCTGTGAATGCCCAGACTCTCTCTAGGGCCAGAGGTCTTCCTCCGGGTGGGCTTTATGGTGAACTTGAAATTAAACTCCACGGACAGTTCAGATCGAAAAGGCTGTGCATTTATCATTCAAAAGGGGGCGAGGGGGTAGAGGCCATTTTTAAAAAGAATTGCGAATGCTTGTCTTTTGGTTTTGGTTGAGATGATGTGTGCCCCACCAATGTCCCATTCTAGGCCCCAAGTGTTAAACTAGATAGAACGAGAGGTTGAGACACTGCTTGAAAATCTGTTTCATTTTTTTTCCAGTATTTTTGGGATGCAGGTTCGTTATATTTTTATTGAACTGCTTTTGCAGGATAGGGCCAGGCAGATTCAAATCACACAATCGCAAGGAAACCTGACACACACCATGACACAACTGATTTTATCCCATAGTCTTTTGACAGCATGCATTAAGATAACGCCTTCTCATTTTGCCGTGTGTTTATCCAACTTAACCTCTGTGCTTCTGTGATCCTTCATATTGCAGTACACTTTATATTCAATAAATCACTTAACTTGTGTCAGTCAATGTCTAACATGAACTGTTTTAGTGAATGCTGTTTCTTAAGAGGGCATGCAGATAATAGAAAAGAATTGAATTTTGTTAACTTACAGAAAGTGATGTTGCATATCATATTAGTATCACAGTACTTACTATAAAGTTTATATAAATAGGCTAACATGAGTTCCATTGTTAATCAATTAAAATTTTCAGAGCTGTGAAATAACTTTTTAACCCATCAATGATGGTGTGCGATCGAGAGCGGCTTTTAATATGTCGGTTTTGTGAGCCGCAAAACTGTCGGCCATTTTATGTCCGTTTCCGCCGAAAATTCGGCCCGCAAACAAAATGTTTTCTAAGGTGGTGGGCCTTTTGTGTGTAGGATTTATTTTTTTTAAGTTTAGTGATGGCAGGAAGTTTGGGGAGGTTTTCTGGTTTTTCGGCATCTTTGATGCCTCGATGTCGTCTTTCTGACTGAAGCTATTGGTTTATGTGTGCTCTTATTAAACGATGGTTGCGTGCGAAAATGAAACATGAGCTAACCATTGGGTATGATACCATATCTACCAAGAGCTATCAGGGCCCTCTAGGGCAGGGATCTGAGGTTCCGGGACACGAAGGGAGTCAGTTCATTTGACTGAGTGGATTTAGTGTAAACAGACCTGATGGAGGAAGGTCGCCCGACTGATTCTAGCGAAGCTGTTTACTTCACAGAGAAGTGAAAAAGTGGTTCTTCCTCTACTACAACCGCCCAACAAAAGAATGTGTAAAAACTGGCAAATGAATGAGACATAAATTAAAAAACATATTGGAGGATTATTTACCAATTCTGTTAAAGCCGTTTTGCAATTTGATGACCGCGGCGATTTTGTAGTAGAACCAGATCGACTCTAAAAATAGGAAACCTGTTGGGCACACACTGCGCAAGTGACTTGTCTACACAAGTTTTGGCGGATAATTAATT
>JAMKCH010004658.1:0-34510 GCA_023653785.1 Ophioderma brevispina | reverse complement strand
CCAACGGTGGACGAAAGATAGGGCCACAATTGAAATGTGATCCGCAGTCTGTGATGGCGAGCCACATGGAAGGCTGGAGTAGTCGCAGCCCCAATCGGTACATACTTGCTGTTGAAACGACCCGACACTGTCTAATGGTATCCTGGTATCAAGCCTCCTACATTTTCTTGTGCTCTCTCTCTCGCTCTCCTGCTTTTCTTGGCTGCAGCATTCTTATTGCTTGCATGGAATGCACTTATACACCATGTCTCTGATAGGTCAGTCAACAATATGTACATGATCATCATATAAATGCTCATCGATAACGGTGATGTGTCGTATTTTTGAAATTTGACCCTCCCTGGTATACAAATGCTTTAATTAAACCCAGGAGCTCGCGGGACGCTTCCCCCAGGACCCGCCGGGGCGCTGGACATCGGCTATGAGGGCGACAGCTTCCTCGCTACGCTTCGCAATTTCGGCCCAATCCTCTTCAGCCACTTACATCCCTGCATAAGAATACCTCAGACAAAAAGGAACAAAATCAAAAATTTTGAATATGTTCATATACTGAGCCTTTGCTTTTTGAACAGCCACCCAAAGGACAGACAGACAGACATTTCCAGTGAAAACGGGCCCACCTGTGTGGAAACAAGTATCCATATTATTGGTTTCAATAACAATTGAGGCATTGCTTATGCTTGTCGTTGAAACACCTTCACATCTATGAAAAACTGTAACACTAAAATAAGCTGAGTTATACACTGAACATTGCTCAAAAGAAACAGTATTTTGTTAACAATTAAATTGCTTTCAGTAGTGGTTCAAGGCAAGTGCAACTAGGGTAACAAGATTTAATGTTTTATTTCCATGCTAACATTTATTTAAGTGGTCCTTTCAGTGTTTTAGTTTCATAGTGTTGCTTACCGTTAATCATTGGTTGACAAGGGTCTCTCAAGAGAAACATTATGGTGTGCCCAATTTAGCAACGACATAACCCTTTCTACAGGATTGCACCAAGGACTGGGCCTGGTGCACAGTCGCAGGGTGCAGCTACAAGATGTCAAGATTACATGCTTTGACAATGCATATCAGTGGAACTTTATGTGTAAGGCATTGATCAGGACTCCTGTCTGTAAACACCAGCGTATGGGAGTCTTTGATTCTCCACAACAGGGAGCCCTTCAACGAGGCGGCATGTCTGCATGGTGTGGAAGCTTGGAACACGGCATATCACCCCAATGAAACCTGCACACGAGAAAGACTTAGGATACTGAATCTGGTATTTCAACATGAAAAGCCACTGAAGGTGTAATACTGCCTTTGCTCAACTGGTGTGTCTGCTGCCACAGGGGTCGACGTGGATGGGTGCAGGGTCTGTCATCCTCAACTCCAGTTGCCATCGAGTGCTCCCGCTCATGCAACACAGATGAATATTGCACCCTAAAGATTTTTTTTAATTATAAAAATAGATAAAATTTGGCTAAGTTTAGAATTAAATATTTTCTAGAATACAGTTTTAAATATAAATTCGTATACGCTTTTAATATTACATTTTGAAGGAATGAAGAAAGAATGCCTTCCAACCTGAAGTGTATTGTTCTCACCCTGAATCAAAAACCCCATATTCTGTTCTCAAATGTTCCACAATGCTATCTCAAACTTCCTTGTTGGTTCTCACCTTGCTCAGTCTTTTTCAGTTTCAGCTGGCGTTTCCATTAGTATGGTCATTTACAGTACGTGTTGCTTTGAGATTCTGTGGCTCTGAATTTTGTTAGTCTACTATTTTGAACAGAATGTGTCTGTAAGCTAGATCGTGAATGACACAAATTGTTACATCCCTCTGCATCATTTTGCCATGGGCCCTTTTGAAATGCATACTTCTTCAATACGGGTACTTACATTATCGCTTAAGGACAACTGCAGAATGCCTACAAAAAACAGTTTAAAAAAAATGTCTGAGAAATGTCTACAGTTAATACCTTGCTTGTAAAATATCGTTCCCTTGACAGCAGTTTAAAGAAACAAGCGTACGCTGCCATGTTGTTGTTTAAATCTCTACTAACCGACCGGTTCGTTCATAGAATGTATTTCATGCTCATGACGTAACCCCAAATACCAACATTTCCACAAATCATATCCTCTATGGTAACATAAACCAGATTCTATTTATTTTCCTAAATTTGATTTTAAAACCTATGTTTGATGTAATAGTGTATATTTTGTGCTTATTTGACCTGTCTTGTTTCACTATATATGAATGCACCGAACCATCCTGGGTGAAACCCTTGGCTATTTTTAGAGCGCTTGTGTCGACTGTTCCGACCATATTCAGAACGCAAACTCTCTTTATTCGGGCTGCAAGAGGGGCAATATGCTGTGACCTACAGGGTAATATATGGGTTTTCACCAATCTCGTTATTAGCATAACATTTTTTTAGAAAAATAATTTATTCCATAGAACATCAAAATTGAGAATGTTCTACTCAAAAAAAAAAGGAAAACCGAACACCTTTTTTCAAATTTTTTGGTCGGGTCAAGAAGTGGCAAATCAAACATTTTTTTTCTTGGCCTAAGTATGCCACCACATAATTCAAAGTTGTGCTTGTTTCATTACACAATTATCTTGGCTTTTGTTTCAGTATTTAGAAGAAGTTGGTCAAGGAAAGATACTGGGCTGAATCTTACTCTTTGTAGATTGGTAAGTGGACTAATTGTTTAAAGGTGCAACGGAGATTTCAAGTCATCCATACCTTTCTGTGATATGTAGTGATTTCATGTAGATTAGACACTCAATAGATCTCTTACCTTTTATTTGGTCACAGAAATGACTTAAAATGAAAACAAATGGTGATTTGTATATGCTTATATTTCAATAGAAAACATAGGCTGAATTTCGTATTTGCTCCTATACAAAATTAGAAATTTAACAATTTTTGTACCAAAGAAACAGTTCTCAGCTTAATCCTTACAGCTGGGGATATTTTTGATATAAAGCTTTACACCAGTGCCAAAATCAGAATTTTCACATTTTTTCGGGAGACCTGTTATTTGAAATCTCTTGTTGCACCTTTAAAGGTCTGTATCCTTAAAGGTCCATTCACACTTTCACTGCACTGCAATGCAGAGCAGTGAATTTACTGCAATGTTCCATCACTTCCGCTGCACTTCTAATAGATTTACTGCAGGTCAACCCAGATCACTGCAGGTCACAGTTTGCAGTACATTGCAGTAAACTTGCGAATGATTGCAGTAAAATTGGTGTACTGCACCCCACTGCATCTTGATGCATATCACAAGTTAAAATTAAAATTAACTTGTTGCAGTACTGCATCACAAATACTGCGCATGTCAACGTCAAGGGCAATTCCCACGAAATAAAGATTATGGGGAGAGAGGAAGAAAGTAAATATATAACGGCCAAAATAAAGAGTTGATGGCATGTAGACGAGGTGCGATTTTGGATGCCAAAGAAATTCATTGCATTGCTCTTTACTGCATTGTATTGCATTGCAATGTGCTGCATCATACTGCATTGGAATGCAGTATGATGCAGTCTTCGCTGCACTGCGTTGCAGTAAATGAGGACATACTGCAAGCAATTGCAGTAATGATTTTGGTAGGCTGCAGTACTGCACTGCAATGCAATGAAGTATGAATGGACCTTAAGGCTGTAACACTTTATTTCATATGCACAAAATCACCATTTGAGTTAACAAACTTGTAACTTTATATCTACTACATTTATCTCATATGTATCATTTACTCTTACTTGGTCTCCACATGTATTGTATATATGAGTTCTGCTTAGTCATAGGTTCTCCTAGAATCCACTCCTTCAATCTTCATATGAATATTACAGACACTTAGAACTCTATGATTTCAAGACTTTCAAACACTTATTGCTTGTTTCACTTGTATCTGGGAATGAACAACTTAGGGAATTGACAGTGACTCAGCAAATTGGTGACACCCCTGTGCACTGCCATTGGAAAGCATCTATTTTTCCAACCAAAAATTAGAATCTGATAAGGAGGGTAGCTGGTTACCCTGGTAGAACTAAAAAGAAGATCTACTATAAGGGCATCTGCTCTGGAGAGCTAGTGGCAGCAATCCAGCACATTGATGTCAGGAAGGGCATCCGGTCAATTATCTTTTGCTCCAATAAATCCTCGCTCAGCAGTATTGCTGTGATTGTGAGGTGTATCTGGCCACCCCGGTTAGAGGAGACAAAACCGGATTTAAAACTTTGGTTTATCCTATGTATCATTCACTTGATCCCTGCATGTATGATTTGAGTTAGAACAGGCACTTAGACCCAATCCTTCACACTAAATGTTAAAAATATACTATATATAATTTCTACACTTTTCTATACTTATTAATAGAATAGATAGATATTGGTGCATAGAATTCTGCAAAAAATATCAGTTTTGGTATTGGTTTGAGAGTGCATCAAACCACTCCTCCTTAACAGGCAGTAATTGATTTCCATATTGTGATGTTTAGCTATGCTGACATTATATTCTATGCTACATTATACAAATATTGACTGATCTAGATTAGGGGAATAGTGAAATCTATTGCTCTGAGGTGATGTTTGGACTGCAGCTTTCTTTTTTAGGTCATCCAGTGCAATTGGAAAGACCTTACATCAGCATGATTTGTGTGTCTGTCTGTGTGTCCGTGTGTGTCAAACATTTAGTACAGTATTTAGTATTTTGTTTGACACTTGTGACTTTTTCAACTTACTATAACTTTTTAGTAAAGTGATGGATAAAGTTTATACTTATTATGTTTATACATTGAGACAAGGGGTCTTATATGAGGCAACAGATGATGTCAAAGGTCATTCAGGGGTCACTTAGGGTCATTATATTTAGTAAATGCCTTTTGGTTGACACTTTTTCAACTTGCTGTAGATTTTTAGTGCTGTGATAGATCAAG
This sequence comes from Ophioderma brevispina, assembly GCA_023653785.1. Lineage (NCBI taxonomy): Eukaryota > Metazoa > Echinodermata > Ophiuroidea > Amphilepidida > Ophiodermatidae > Ophioderma > Ophioderma brevispina. The sequence goes on along the minus strand of JAMKCH010004658.1, from coordinate 29,584 downwards.
TTCATACTTGGTATGCTTATACATTGAGACAAGGGGTCTCATGTGAAGTAACAGATGAGGAGGTCAGAGGTCATTCAGGGGTCATTTAAGATCATTATATTGCTCAAGTATACACCTTTTGGTTGACCCTTTTTTCAACTTTAGCTTTTTAGTGCAGTGATGGATCAAGTTCATACTTGGTATGCTTATATTTTGAGACAAGGGGTCTTACGTGGGGTAACAGATGAGGGGTCAAAGGTCATTCAAGGGGTCACTTAGGGTCATTATATTGCACTCTAATTCTTTGACCACATAATAGAATGACCTATTTGGGACTGCTGTCCTTATTTTTTTAAACCAATAGGCTACAGTGTCCACATCACTGAGGGGCTCTATGGATTTCACCCTTTCCCAAATCTAGAGCAGTCGGTATTTGTTTTATATACCTCATAAAAAACTCCTTTCCATATAAGTTTAAAGCTTACCTCCCTCTCTATGACACTCAATTGCACACGCATACACTGTAGACTTTTCCTTGCTGGTTGTATTCACACAAGCAGTATGCTAAAAATGATTCAGCACATATTCTGAAAATTAATCTTGGTTTATTGAGTGTACATCTGCATCAGAAATTGTACAAATCAAGGCACAAAATAGACAAGGGCGAAGGGGCGATTCGCCCCTAAATTCTCTCAAATCGCCCGTGTCAACGGAATGGACCTGGTAGAAAATTCCATGAAATTGCACGAAAATCACCCCTTAATAAAAAGTTGGGAATTATGGAAAATGCATACCCAAATAAATTACACTCACTCACACGGACTTTTTGCATTTACGACTAAATATATGTCGGGTAGTTGCCTTGTTGTTTACAAAAATCATAAATTTTCGGGAATCAATCGGAAATCCGCACTCTTCCGCCGAAGCAACCTCATATTCAATAGACTGCACCCAGGCAAAGGGGAATTTGTGTGCGAAGAAGTTTCATCACTGTTTCCTAGAGATTGTTCCCTTTTCTTTAATATGGAAAGAACTGTTAGTTTAAAGGTGCAACAAGAGATTTCTCATATCACATGTCATAACAAATAGAAGTACTGTACTGATTTTTGCTGGATTAAACTTTTCATAAAAAATTTTTTATTTTTTTTAAGGATTTGGGGGGGGGAGAAATTTGTTTCTCTTCTTCTCTTGGTAAAAAAACTTATGAAATTTTCCTAATTTCGTATAGGAGCAAATACAATTCAGCCTAGTTTTATATTGAAATATAAGCAATATATCAACGTTTTTCTCCTTTTCAGACTTTTGTACACGATAGGGGTTAGATGAAACTATGAGGGCGAGGATGCTAATACAAGGTATGATCTTTTTGAGTGTCTAAGTCTATATAAAATTACTATTAAGCACACTATTTGGGTGCCTTTGGGTGCCTCAAAATCTCTCGTTGCACCTTTAGAAGTGAAAGATTAATCATTCAAAATGCCAAATCGGAGTTGTTGGATTGGAAGCAAGGATTTCCGTTATCGTATACCCCCACCATACCTACCCGTATCCATGTTGACAGCATTTTTTTGTTTACATGTACATGATTTTTCATGGACTCTGATTTAGCTGTTTGTAAGATGTACGTAACACTACAGTAGTTCTAATGTTATTCGAGTATGATTGTGAGGCCATGGACTCTTATTTTATTGCATAACATAAATTCGAGTTGTAGCAGGTGACATTTGAATTCTCCCTTTTCAATTTCACCATACTCGACATGCGGCTAGTCAGTAGGTTATTGGCCTATGCCATGCCATGCTAGCCTAGCATGATTTGTCATGTCAATTGTGAAGAATAGTTGGAATAAAAAATCTATCGAGTACCATTACCAGTTCTTGGCATTTTGTAGCCCTACAATTGCATTTGTACAATCTGAACAGCAGTGCTTGATTGTTAAAAACACAAATCTTGAAAAACGTGAGGAGCCCTCCTCAGCCTCAAATACCCCCGTGAGTAATCATAAATCACAAGGACGTTTTTTTTTTAAGTAGCCCCCGTAAAACAAAAAGTATTTTGTGGCCTGGTACAAATTATTGTCCGAGTTTGCTTACATTCTTGTCTTGTCTTGATTAGTCGGCAAAACATCCTGTGGAAGCATCACGCCAACTTGACCAGGATGTTGCAACAAAATTAATCGAAGCCCTTAATGAAATTAGGCTCCTTAGATTTGTTTTGCCTAAAATACTCAATTAAGGATGACTTGAAAATGTCCAGGCTAGTGCTATTGATGACTGATGCTGGTAATTTATTCCATTCCTGTGGTTGGAAAGACTTGATACTTCTGGCTATGGCCCCTAATGACCTAAAAAAAAGGTAATGCACTAAAAGGCCAATTTTAAACAAAATGCATGGGGTCTTCTGAGACAAACTTTTTTTTTCTTGGCCTAAGGACAAATTTGGATATTTTAGTCATTACTGTCCATACAGACACTTACTGCAACACATAATTGAATGGAGATTCATATCTTTGAAAGCTTTGAACACTGCTGTTTTCTCCTTTTTCTGAAAAATTTCAGTTGGAAAACATAACATGTGAATTCTACAGACTTATCATTCACATTTATGCTACTCTTACAAATTTGAAATATTTTGACTTGTTTGGTCAAATCACTGATATGTCTTTTAAGGGGCATTTCGTGATCCACAGCCTCGGCCCCCCGACTTGCCTAACAAATGTTGAGATATTTATATTTGAACCGTTAGCCTTAGTAACCCACATGTGTCCAATCTTACGTGCAAATTCGGCAGCATCTGTAAGAAATTCACAATTTTGTATTTAATATTACAGCACAGTAGCCTATGGGACCGTGGGAAAGGAGCAATTGCTCATAACACAAAACCGCAAGATCGGGATAAGCTCAAATTTTGAGAATAAACTTTTTCTCAAGGATATCTAGTGATCAATGAATAAAACAGAAGGTGCTGAAATCACGAAATGCACCTTTAAGCATTTCTAGTGTTCAATCCTTGCATTATGGCTGTGCCTTGCTGATTGACAAAAGTGAAATAGCACCACCAAATTGAATTTAAAATCAAATACACAATTTGTAAAATGACATTCTGAGCAATGATCCCTCATGTTATTTCTCCTCTATTGCCTCTATAAAAATAAAAAGTGACAGATTATTTTCATCTGCTTGCTGTGGGTTAAACTTTGTTGTAGAATAGGCTAACAACCGCAGTCCCATGCCAGTTTTCTCAAGATCAGGGAATAGCCCCATCAGTTTTGAGCTGTGGTTTACTTGTGTTGTAAATGTCCAATTAAATGACAATATTTGGATAATGTAAGCAAAACTCTCACAGAATTAAAGAAAAATATGGTTGTCAATTTTTGTATATTATGTTTGTTATTGATGATTGTACAATGAAGTATTATAATTTCTATGTTGTATTATTTTATGATATGCACGACTGGAAGAAGGGCCACTATGATTGCATTGTTGGTTTGCTGACATATTTCTGAATTATTTGCTATCTAATCATGTAGCTGGTTACCATGGTTACCACTTGGAAGTGTAGCCATCCCCATTTTGGGACTAGATGCATTGGGATTCAGGTCATCCAGTGTACCCTATCATACAGCAGAAAAAAAAAAAAAAAAAAAACCTTTTCTCTTTTGGTTTTAGGGCTGTCTTCTTATTTTTGTGTGTTTTTTATGGGCATCCCTTTAATTTAGTGCTATGTCACTATTGGGCTTGTCCTGGCTATATAGCCAATTGTTATAAATAAATTAAGCATTTCTAGTGTTCAATCCTTGCATTATGGCTGTGCCTTGCTGATTGACAAAAGTGAAATAGCACCACCAAATTGAATTTAAAATCAAATACACAATTTGTAAAATGAAATTCTGAGCAATGATCACTCATGTTATTTCTCCTGTATTGCCTCTATAAAAATAAAAAGTGACAGATTATTTTCATCTGCTTGCTGTGGGTTAAACTTTGTTGTAGAATAGGCTAACAACCGCAGTCCCATGCCAGTCTTCTCAAGATCAGGGAATAGCCCCCTCAGTTTTGAGCTGTGGTTTACTTGTGTTGTAAATGTCCAATTAAATGACAATATTTGGATAATGTAAGCAAAACTCTCACAGAATTAAAGAAAAATATGGTTGTCAATTTTTGTATATTATGTTTGTTATTGATGATTGTACAATGAAGTATTATAATTTCTATGTTGTATTATTTTATGATATGCACGACTGGAAGAAGGGCCACTATGATTGCAGTGTTGGTTTGCTGACATATTTCTGAATTATTTGCTATCTAATCATGTACCTGGTTACCATGGTTACCACTTGGAAGTGTAGCCATCCCCATTTTGGGACTAGATGCATTGGGATTCAGGTCATCCAGTGTACCCTATCATACAGCAGGGAAAGTGTTAGTCATTACTAGGTTAAATTTTGTTTTGTACAGATAAGTCCTTTATACACACTTTGGCTTGCCTGTGATAGTTCTATAATCATTTATTACAATAAATTCAAATTGAAGCTGAAGAAATTTTGAAAGCAGCCAATTATCTCTAGGGGGAGGTATACTCTGTCTAGCTCAAAGTACGAAATAACGCAGAGGACATAAGCATTTTACTGGCTTTTAGGGTGTGCGTAAGCAAGGTACAAGTGCACTGCAGCTGAAGCACGGCACTGGATATACATGCATCGTCACTTCATACTTCAGACGAGATAAAGTATAGTTGACAGAATTGGCTAAAAAAAGATTTTTTTTTAAATTAAAGCAACACATGCAAGCAAACACAGACAGAAAAAAAACACCCAGAACCAAATACCTGAAACCAGTGGAGTGATTGAGAGGGGAATACTTGACTGCCACCTGCACCTACCACTTCATATTTGGAAAACAATAGAATTCACTTTGTCATTTAAAGATTAGGATTACAGGCTATCAGGTTAAGGATATGCACTACTCTTCTATAAATAGTTACAATTAGCTACAATTCGAAGTAATATCGAGGTGGTAGGTGGCAGTATTTTGTAACAATGGTAACCAAGCATGCATTCCACAACCTGGTATCACTGTCAGTCATATGCAAATACCTTGGGACGCCTTGGTTTTAAGTTTGAATACACTAATAAAGAGTAGAGTCAAAACAAAAACACAAATTGACACAATGCAGGAACCTGTTTATTAACGATTCAAAACATTGATCTGTTTTTAAAAAACGTGCCTGAGAGAGCAAGTAGCCAGTGACCTTGGCAGATTAGCCTAGAGGTGTAATCTAATCGGATGCCAAGGTTATCTCTAGCTGAGCACAATGTGATATTAATACCCCTGGACCCTCAAAAATAAACTGTGATCGTACACCATGGAAGTGTCAACTTAAGTGTGTCTCTCATTATATAGCAAAAAGACCCCAATAGTCTATGGTGGAGTTTAAGACCTTGGGTAAAAGGTGCATTGGAAAGCTTCTTCAGTTTCGGGCCATGGCACGCGATGGGGGACTCAATTAGCAAAGTGACAAAATTGTCACAGTTTGACACGTACTGCCATCAGTAAATTATCAAATGGAATGGCAGATAATGTACTTGGGCTTCAGATACGAAAAAAACATCTATGTTAGTCCTTTCTATTTTCAAACAAATATGATCAATTTACAAAAGAGGAAAAGTCAGTATTGGTGATAAGGGTGGCACGTAATTTTGCCCCCAAATCTAATTTTGTTAATTCCAGTCTTATAGGTGTATGCAAAACATAATAGGTTTATGAGAGTATTTTAAGGGGTGTTTGATTTCTGTACGGTTTCACGTCGGTTTGAACTTGGCATTACATCCAGAAAAAATAAAGGTTAGTCGTAAATAGAAATTTGAAACTAATAAGTAAAATAGGTTGATCAATGATGATTGTAAAATGGCACAGAATTATGAATAGAGGAAAGGTTTCATTTTCATGAGGGACTATGCAGCTTTATTCTCCAAGCTATATAATCCATCAATGCACTCATGGTTTTGTGAACTAAGTTTACTAATCCACCCAAAATAGGCTAGGTTCTATAAGGTAACCAAAAGTACTGCCCTTTAATTTGTTATAGGATTCTAGGGTATTGATTAGAATAAATAAAAAAAATAAGGATTTGGGTGAACATTTTCTAAATGTAGAGGTCTTAGGGTGTTTTTTTTTCTTCAAAAAGGGTCTTTGGGCACGGTGGCAGCAGTAAAATGTTCAACAAATGTGGGGTCTTTGGGTGACAAAAATGGTTAAATTATGGGTCTTCAAATGTTACCTCCAAAATGGAAGTGCACTTCCCATCATGCCTGGCCAGAAGTTATGGATGCTTGTGGAGATTGTACGAGTCTTGAGTTTGTACAAGTGAAGCATAAGTAAATAAATCTTTTTGTGGAGAATTAATTGTTGGCAAAGGGTGGAGGTACAATATTGGTCAGGCTCTGACCCAGGCCTGAAGGATCTCGGTATGAGGTCAGGGTGCAGAAGACCCGAGAAGTAAAAATAGGCTGATTTTGGTATAATTTCAAACCCTGGGGTGCTTGCGCTGCCTCCACACCCAGTAGCAAGGTTGTAGATCATGAAATACCTCTTTAGATGTGAAAAGAATGTTATATCAAGAAAGAAAATCCTGGTCTCTTGCCCTTGCCAGCCCTACAGAACAACCCCTACCTAGTTCAATTGTCAACACTTTCTCTGCAATCCATCAACACAACACTGATAAAATTACACACAGATCCATCAGTAAAGGCCTCCTAAAGTGGACAGCTAGTCAACTGCCATACACCAAACCTGCTAATAGTTATGTCACGCTTGTCATCTGTATAATGCTTAACACTCCTCCAATCCAATATCCTTGACCCCAGGGAGGTTATTTGGAAAGGTGTCCCTCCAAGTGCTAAGTCCCTGTCAATTTGGGTAAAATTGTCTGTTGAGTAGATGAGATCAATCCAAGCCTCTAATGCTGAAATAATAAAGATTGGGCTGTGGCTCAGTAGAGGTGCCAGGTTATGTCATATTGTATGTAGAACCATAAGTGGTTACCCTAGCCTTGGTCAACAAGGTCTAGATTATTTCACTAGTGAGTGGTGAATGGTTGAAATCATAGCTAGCTATTATTAGTATTCGAGTCCCAACCACAGCTATCTACGGTCTGGTTGCCTTGTCTCAATGCACTGTACTGCAATGGATAACTTGGTACTTACCGGGTTTTATGTATATAAAATATTCTTGTGATTGCAGCAATTTCTTCATGGTGGGAGAGGGGTTGCTTTTCCATATATGGGCCTTACGGAGTTTGTTCATAATGGCCAATCTGGTAGATCTCACCCTGAGGGCAACTTCAATTTGCCAAATAAATTTCCATTCCTATGCTATGGACAACTCTACCAGGGCTATGAATGTTTCAAGCTAAGCAAATCCTATTTTTACTCATTAGGTTATGTAAATGACTCCTCTAACGGTTTTGTAAATGACTCCTCGAATCGCTCATCAGTACTACTCTCATTTACGATTGTTTACATTTTGTGTGCAACAAATCACTCCTCGGTTATGAATTACTACTGTAATAATAAATCCTTCTACCCAATAGAATCGCAAACATCGATGTTGCAACAAGGTAAAACATTCACCATGAGACAGTAGAATTGTGGTACACCAAACAGTAGTCCTCAGTCATGTCCCAAGACCATAAGTTGGGGATGGCGAACAAAAACACTTCCTTTTCTAAAAAAGATCCCATTTCAAGATGTATTTTCCCCTTAGCAGTTTTTCCTTCTACTTATGGTTCTTACATTCCAAGCCCCTATGAGGTTACAGGTCCACTTTATAATGGCATTGAACATCCCCAAAAGGTTGAAATGTGTATCACCCTCTTACCCATTTCCCCTATTATTGTAATTGCAAGGTTTACCCCTCCCTTTCACTGGGGACCCAGGCCTTCCGTCCCTATTATTTTATGGATAATTTGTTTGCTCTAATAATCATCACAATAGAAGTGCAGTTGAATGACTGCCTTTAGGTCTAGGTACTGTGAAACAAATTTACTTTAGTGTTGTTGAGGTTGTTAAGTTTTTGTTCGCCTTTCTTACGGTGGAAGACACCGAGGGATCACTTTGTCCACTGTTGTTGTTTGTCTTGTTGATCAAAATGGTTTGTAGTCTGTTGTTGTCTATTTGTGAAAGGTTTAACAGTGGCCCCGTAATATCTGCATACGTTAAAGGATTTAACCAAAACTTGAGTCATAGGTTCAACATATGGGATCCCTCATTGTTGAGGGGGGGGGGGGGGGGGAAGAATCAAAGGACCCAAATACCAAGTTCAAAATCCCATACCAAGGTCAAATGTCATTGGGTCAAGTTGTAAATAAAAGCCTGAACATTGTAAATTTGACCTCAATTGAAAAAGAAGTTAAGTGCAATTGGAACCAAAATTGGTTTTTGGATATTACACCCACACCCCTCATTTGTTTATAGGTCCAAGGTCATATGGGCCTATCATTCACACCGGGACGGCATGCGCCTAGCGGTTTCGAGACTTTGGTGTATTTGTTTACTCTTTCATGAGAAAAACACAGTGGAGATCTTTGATGCCCTGAAATATCTTTCAACCTGTGAGAGCACACCATGTTTGGAGACATTGTACTCTGCTGTTTCAAAGTCCAAGGAATGATCATGTGATGAATCTCTGTATCCGTAATAGTACTTCAATTGTGTCGTCGCTTAGATTATTTCCAGTTTAAACTTGAAGTTTTGAGACAACAATATGGTGCTAGTTGTTCAACTAAAACCTCATTGATGTTCAACCTCAATACTCCTATTTGGTTACAAGGGGCAATCCCACTACCTGCTTATTACGGATACTACTGGGGTGGTAAACAATTTAAGTAATTCACTCCTTAATGAAATAAAATTAACTGGTAATAGTAACAAATAGAAAAATAATGGAAACTAAAAAGTTTCATTGTTATACCCAGGCAGCATGATTGCATTTGGCAACCCTCTTGGACCCAGTTTCAATAAATTGCCTTACCCACAATTGGGTTAATGACTTCTCAGATTGGTTTGCTTGTGCACACCTGCATGTACGATTGAAGCTGGATGTGAGGAGGAATTGATGTCCACATGTTGGCTGACATTCTGACACATTAATGATCTCTGGTGTCCTCTGGTGGCATTCCCAGGTATGTTTGATATGGTATAGTAAATTACTAGGGCATCCCCCCCCCGTTTTTCCGATCACCTTGGTTTGCGATTCACCTGGCTGAATGACCCGGCATCAAAATCTACCCCCCAATTTTTAATGTCCTATTACATACACATCGTTTACCTCATTTGATAGAGCGTGGGCCTAGCGTTAGGGGTGCTTTCCTCTGGCGCGCAAATTTTAGCCATCAAAATTCCTCCCGGGTTCGAATCCCGGTTGGGGTCGTGGCACTTGCTGGGATTTTATTCGGGTTACTATCAATTCGGGATTTGATCTGTATACCAGCTAGTGATTAAATACAGAATACCAATCTCTTTCCTGGTTCACTTGGAATTGGGGCAAATGAATCATGAAGCATCCCATCCTTCGGAGGGACGTTTAAGCCGTCTGGTCCCGTGTAAAGAGAGCCACAACTGTACCTGTACATCCAGTCAGTGTCGATAAGAATATGGTGTAATAACCCCTGACTGTTTCCAATCTGGCCCCACCCTCAATAATTGTAACCAGATGTCAGGAGCGTCCGTAGCATGGATACAACCGGACCCGGATCAGCACACTAGCTGAAATCCTGACACCCCCAAGCCATTACCAATGACTTGTGATACGAGCAAACAACAAACCTCATTTGACCTTCTGTGACCTTGAATTGACCCCGATGACCTTTGATCCACTAACTAATACAAATCGGTCGTTCATTTGGCAGGGCACCCACCCACCAAGTTTCAGGACCGTGCGACCCTTGGTCCTCCGAGAAAATAGACGGTCAGACCACGACTACTTTATTAATAATATATTTGTGCCATCCATGCAAAGTTAGTGTTTATTTTGGTAGCCTAATTTTTTATTGTAACCTTACTGTCATAATACACAACCATTTTTAAGCTTACTTTTTTCATACACACCAGGATTATCATTCCAACTTTGAAACCTATTTGTTATGCTGATCGAAATTCTGTTGTAAAAAATATATTTAAACGATAGAGGAAATACTTCATCCCAGTCATTTTTCTAATGAAAAGACCAATAAATTGGTTTTGTACAGTTTTAGGGAATGGGGAAAATTTTTGACTTCACAGTGCTTGTTGGTATGTGAACACCAGTCTTAGTCCCACTTCCACCTGGGCCTGCTTTTTGGCACAGATTTTGGAAGCACAATCCAGTGTTTTTTGCTATTTTGAATTGGAATAACATTGCTGTGATTGAAAGCTGTGTGTGTATTATGCCAGGTGGACGCTGGATTAACTGATGGAATTTGTACTGAACTGAGCAGATTTCTTCCTAGAAGTATTGTAACAACACCCACATTTTTTTCAGGATACAATTTCTCAAATACATGTGCACTTGTGTAACCAGGTCCTCCTGTATCAATTTGATCCCTTGCAGTGGTTTTGTACTCATCCGTTGGATAAGAACGAACCATACTTGCAATGTCTTTGAAGGTTTATTGAACATAAAACCAAAACAATGTTTTTTAACTACTAGATTTTCTGTCAACTGCACAAAAATCTCATCATCTAAGATATTTCTTATATAACATCCGCATATCCAGCTTAGTCACTTCAGATGTGATCTAATACACTGTAAGCATTCCAAAAAAAACAGGATTGGAAACAAAATTTGGAATTTCCTTTCTGGAAGTGGCTTTGTGTCTCTTAGCTCTCATGATAGTTCTATGTTTAAAGACGGTGCAACGAGAGATTTTGAGCACCAATATTTTTTTCATATGAAGTGATGTCATATAGATTAGACCTTAAATAGATTGCCTACCTATATTGGGCTACAGAAATGGTCTTAAAAGAGAAAAAAGATGATTTTAATTTGCTTATATTTCAATAGAAACTTAGGCTGAATTTCGTATTTGCTCCTATCGAAATTAGAATGTCACAATTTTAACCCAGAAATATTTCTCAGCTTATCCTTAAGAAGGGATATTTTTGTATGGAATGCTTTACATCTGGGCAAAAATTAGTACTTTCGATTTTTTAGGGACACCTGATATGTGAACATCTCTCGTTGCAACCTTTATTCAAGGTGGGTGATCCGATTACCATCTTGTTCCACACACTTTACTCCATCAGAGTGAAATATAAGGCCCATGAAAAGTTTCCTTTGATGTTTATGAACAAAACCAGTCCAAATGTGGTCATATCGGAAATCGGTAAAACATGAATCGTGTCACCACCTTCAATTTCTTAATATTAAAGACAGACTGGATGACTTGTGGTATTGGTTTTATACACAGACTTACCTTCTCAGCAGTAAAAAAAAAAGCTGAGTATAAAGGAGGAGGCTTTAGGTGCAATCAACTCCGGAGCTGATGAATTTACCTTGTTTGTGTAATCTTACACGAATCCTTGCCCTGGTTACGTTGTCCTCCACCAACACACCTGAGTAATTTAGCGTGACACCCCGCAAATGAGGTCATTGCTGCCAGAATAACAGGGTGGGAAGCTCTGTGAGGCCAGGTGACATATGGAACCCGCTGCATCAGTGAGGTTATTAAGTTATACAATGTATTGAAAATTCGTCCTATGTTGAGAAACAACATTGAAAGTTGGTATAATCTGTGGATTACATGGCCTCGGTGACCTGTCTGTGTTTACAGGTACACTGTCTGAAATAACCTGCAGGGAATGCGACAGTGCCTCATTTGATCAGGGTGCCAAGAGATTTATTTTTAAGACAAAATTCCTAGACTGCAACTTGATTTTTGTAAATATTGACAGTGTTCTAAGGCTCAGGACTGGCATCCTCCCCAAATATATTATTAAAACATCAGGTGGAAATCAAAATACTTAAGTGACAGGAGGAGATTTTTTAGGATACGAATCTCTCTCTCAAATGGGCACAGGATCGATTGTAACCCACCTACCAGAACGTTCCGAAGTTTATTGGACCAACCAGTACAAAAGAAACAAAGGCAAACCTTGTTTTGAACTTGCCCTGCTGTCGTACTTGTCTCCATCGAACACCCATTCTTAGACTTTCTGTCGTGCACACATAAGTAATACTCATCATATTATTACATAAAGACGTCGTCTTCGGCTTATTTACTTTAGGTGTGATCTAATACATTTGAAAGCATTCCAAATATGCAAAAACCCGGGTTCGAAAATTGGGGGGCGCTCTTTCTGGAATCTTCTCATTTCTCTTGAATACTTAAAAGTAACATTTGTAGTTGTTTATAAAAAACTCCAGTTTTTCTACGACTTCCAGTGTGTTGGCTTCTTTTGGCTATTCCGTCATGTGGTTTAGGCCTATTATAACATACAGGTTTCACATATTGACAATATGCCTGATTATCTTAAGAAAGGGAACTGAATTTCCCTTTAAAGGATCTTCAATATCCATGAGAAATTGCCCCGGGGTTTTTTTTTGGGGGGGGGAACAAAACTGGCTAAAAAGTCACCCATAGCATTATGTTAAAGGAAGTCCCCACCACTTTCATGAAACTTAAAATTGAAATGTCATTTGGGTCAAAGGTCATCCCATAGGTCAAATGTACTGTTTTATTTCCCCTAACCATGACGGCAGATGACACGTGTTCCATAGAATGTTTTATTTAAGGTGCTTGTTCCGATTTTTGTGTATCGGTGGTTCTCGTGGTAGGCTTGATATGGGAGCCTGACACTTTTATACGCTGACCACATTACTGTGGGAAACAACGTGCGGTTTTGATGCTAGATGCTATAATGGTGAATGCTAGTCCATGTCTTTCTTGTGGGGGGGTGGGGGGGGGTTGCTAATTTGAGGTTAACCATAAAACGGCAGTTTTTTTGGCAATATCTTGGAAAGGAAGGGGTTTGGAAGCTGAAATTTTAGAGGCCAATGAGAAAAATACGACCTTTCATCTGATAATCAAAAATTGATACTAATTTGGGGGACCAAAGAAGACGATCGGAAGAGCATGTTGTGTGAACAAGCCCTTCAAAAACCGGCCCTCATGACAAAAAAAAAGTAACGCCATTTTTGGGGTCAAGTATGTCTGGTAATATGCCAAAACAAATCTCTGATTGACCAAGGGTAAAATCGTGTCCTACCATCACCACCCTAGTTGAAACAGCCCTGTGTTTTCTGGCTCAGCATTTCCTGCACCTGATATCTTACACAACAAATTTGACTAGGCTTGAGAATCCTTCCAACATTAACCTCCATCTGCCTGTTTGAGGTGTTCAATAAATAAACTCCATCATAATACATCTGCACTGAACTTGCAGACTGTGATCCCTAAATATAAAAGACAAAAAATTTGAAGTGTAGAAGTTTGCCCTCTTCAGATATTACTAAGGTTCAAATCCACATAACAAACTTTTCAATTTGTTTTGAAAGTTTTTGAAATGAGAGGGGGTTGATATGCCCCATCAACTCTGTCTGCCAAATTCTTTATGAATTCCCGCAGCCCGTTTCATGTGTGTCTATCATATCATACGGCTGCACCCCCCCCTTGAGCCAGTCAGTTGCTGATGTATTCTAAATAAAATGGTGTTATTTTACTTGCCTTGTGTCTTGCCAACAGGCAGTGATAACTCTAGGTTTGTAACCTGTTGTTTGAAAGACCAAAAAATGTTGTGTTTGTACCCTTAACATGAAATGATTGCATCGGGTCAGTGTTTTGAAGGTTGTCGTAGTGTGGATTATTGATGCAACATCAAACACTACTCTCCATTTCATAATTTTTGCCATCAGTGTAATGTTTTCTGATTATCACTAGGCTATGTTCAACTGGGATCACACCTCATTGCTCAAAATGATCATAATGGTGCACACAACACACATGCACTCACATGCCACTGGGCAAAGTCGTTATCGAATTTACTTTTGTTTTTCAATAACACTACGGATTCGCTAAATTTAATTTCTGTTTTCGTGTGTTTACACTTTCATTGATTTTGAATTCGTATCGAAAAAATGAATTACGTGTTTTCTTTGGTGATAACTGAAGGACGGGCCTTGAGTCAGGCCTCATGTTGGTAAAACTTGAAATGTAACAACTTACCTTTTGTTTACACTTACAAAAGTCGTAATACAATTAATGACTTATTCGATTACCTCAAGAATGACGATAAAGTCATCATTTAAATTTTTCGACTTTTTTGAATGGCGATCCTAATTCCGACTGAACCTGTTAACACTCAGCCGGAATGATTCGATTACACCTAATTGAATTTCGAGACGTTACTTTTATTACCCAGTGTAAACGCCTATTTGAGTCCAGTCCTACCTGCCGACCTCGCTGATCTTAGGTTAGGTCACCTTCCCCCTCAGGGTGCTGCAGAAGCCCACAGTGTCCCATGGTAAATAAATATATGCTGTTTTAAGTCATGAAATTATCTGCCGGCGCATACCAATGTGAGCCCCCGAGTCCTCGGTCCTCCCAAATATAAATAGATTCAACGGCCTCCACAATAATAAATAGATTGCACGTGAGTTGAATTAATGTATTTATATTAGTTAGTCACTGCATTGTACTGAATTTATATACCAAAGTTTTTCCTGTTTACAAATATTTCATCTGTTTGTTAACATTTTGTAAAGCCAGCGTTCAAATTTGGTCCATTCTAGGAACTTTTATTAGTTTTCTTATCTAACCTTCTTCAGAAAGGCTGTCCCATTATTGTTTATATTTATGCTGTAAATAGCCAATGTGGCATTTGTTTCTCTTTTTCTGTAAAAGAAAACTTTGGTCCTCTAGATAATCGACCAGGAGCCGATCAGATTTAGAAGGTATAAGAGACCTAGCCCACTTAACCATTCTGCGCTTGATTGTTTTGGCATTATTTTGTCACATTCAGGATTTTTGCCAAGCATTAAAAAATGTGTCAGTGCATCCTTATTTTCTGATCACAACTCAGTAACCTTATGAACCGAATCAAAAATTATTCTGGTGAGAGTTTGTTAGTTGGTGATTTGAAATTTTGTATTCATATTACATGGTGCCCCGTGCCTGTCCAATGAGAACTTTGTTGTAGTTATTTTTTGTTTCCTTCCACATTTCACCCTAATTTCCCTAGTACTAATGGTTTCTCCCATGCGAGAGTTGCTGATTAGAGGCTGCCATGCACCGTCCATGAACATGTCTGGACTAATTGGTCACAAGACGTTACATAATAAATTATAATTTCCAATGAACGTGTTTCGTAATTATTTAATACACTATCTAAAGATATAACCTGATAGCATCCAAGTTAAATACTTAGTTGAAGTAAATTATTAATGTAGGCCTTATATATGATTGTAAGAATATTGTATTTGGTCAGGTTGGGTATGAATTCACTTACATTCCCAATGTTCCAGTAAATTCAAGTGTCAATTTTGGGGTAAGTCGGGAGATAATAGTGGGATTAGCCCTGGGAATAACGAGTATTAGTTAATAATGTGCCTAATAATCAAGAAGATCCAGATTATTTATTTTGTCTGTGCAAAGCGGGCATCGATAGAGAATTGGAGATATTGAAAAATTTCTTCAAGTGAATTTTTAGATGGAGTTTAAAGAGAATCTTTCTGCCTTTACATTCACGCTGTCTGGTAGGTGTCCTTTCACATGTCCTCACCCTGAAGTTGTCCCTGAACTGGTTAATTGAATTGATGGCTCCCCAGGACAATGTCAATGGTTTCAAGTTGACAGTGGAGCAACCCCAGAGAACCAACTTGGGGGCTTGGTAACAGCTTTTAGCACTCTCATAAACTCTTAATTATTGAGTTAGTTGTGAAATGGTACTTGTCATCGTCACACTGTCGTGTCAGGCTGCATTGAGAGATTGTGGAGGACAGGCATGAAACATTGCAATGGTTAAGTTTGCTTTGGATTTCTATCTTGTATACTTTTTCTTTGAATCCAGAGTGATTTTTCCACATAAAATGTATAGGTTAGGCAACCAACACAACAAAAACACCATGATTAGGACGAGCAGGACGTTCAAGTAGGGTCGTTTCGGACGATTTTTTGTTCTCTTTCTGGAGGTCAAAATTGGCCTAAAACTAAAATTACCCACATCTGGAGAAAAAAATGAAAAAAATTACAAATTTTCTTTAAAAAATAGCCAAATTAATCATTGGGCTAAAGAAAAGGCTGATTTTACATGATTTTTATGAGGAAAAACTAAAAAAAATTCTGCAACACTTAAAAATCAGGGTCCGTCGGGCGGCGACTAACCGGGGTTTGGGTTTTTTTAGTCGCTTCTTAGTTGAGGTTTATGGTTCTTTACACATTGATACAAAAAAAATTACAATATTGCACAACTAAATGTAACTACAGAGTATGTTTAAATTACTCAGTAAATTGAATTGTTTTTAAAAAAAACACACTACTGACAGCATTTATGTAACTTCACAAACTTAAATCTTTTTATTAGCACAAGCATCTTGGTGCTTCACATAAAAGAAAGGAGGAATTACATTTATTAAATGACAAACCCAATTCAATAGGTTAACTTAATGTGAAAACAACTATATGATCAATTACACACAATTTAAAATAACACATTTGAGATTATTTAAGATGAGAAAATCCAAACCAAGAGATAGCAGAAGAGAAGGCAACCCAGTTGCCTCCCTTACTAGACCTATGGATACAAAACACCGAAAAAGTAGATCCTTTTTAAACATAACTGGTAGATAGAAACAATCTAAGGAAATCAAAAAAATTAGATTGTTATGCCTATTAAATAGCAGACGAGAATCCATTTTGTCCATGCATGGACACAAAATATGCCAAGCATAACCATATGATTTCAAAATGTTATGAGTGTGAATTTGTGCAAGTTAAGAGTTTGGAGAAATGCAAATAACAATTCAAGTGGGGAATTAATTGGGGAAAGTAGGTCGTAGTAAATAAAAGAAGCCGTCAAGTTGGGTGTCTTGTGAACAATCTTGCTAGAGGTAAAGACTAAATTGCTTATGTAGCAGGTTTAGATTTTCATCACAGTAATTAGTTGGGAAATGCCCTGTCCATAAATCATATGCATATCAATTATGACATTGTTGGCTAATTTGTGTTCCAACCATACCACAGAACTAGGCTGTACTGTGGAAAGCTATGAAGTGGACAGTTGAATCTGCACTGCAGTGGGGCTAGTGGGACAAGATTTCAAATTGTATCAAAGGAACGTATTGTTTTTGAAAAGCTTTGTTGAAATTTGCTATTTAACGTTTACAAGAGCAGTTCACTTTCAAAGTGTTTGTACCTTTTTTAATCACCAGGTATGATGTTCTTCCATTGGTGAGCAAAGAATCAAGAATCATGGCTTTTTTTATTAAAATATTAACCATTTTAATGTCATTGGGGGATGAGCCAAACTTGGAGGTTAATGTTTTGAGTTCTAACCAAATACCACTTTTGTAAATTCTACTTGGTTTATGTTTATTTTTCTGTTTGTTTCTTGCAGTAAACTTAGAGAGGTATGCCAGAGAAATTTATGGAAGCCGTTAACAGGGTCAAGACATACAATGTCCTATCCATAAGAAGGTTAACTATACAGTTTAAAAAGTGTGTGTTGCCCCGTGATCGTCTCATTGTAACATTCAAACACTATGTCAAAGAAGCAACCCATTGGGGGGGGGAGGAAATTTGTGGTTTTTCAAAGATATGGTGAAATGCCATTATTTTTGCTTTGCTATTGACCTACAATATACTTCCAAATGTTCACCAGAGGCAACTCATCTTATATTTTAAGGCCTAACTATGACACACCAAAGTAAAACTTTTCGCGAAGCAAGAAGACATGGGGTTGCTTTGGTAGTGTGTATCTGTCTGCGTATCTGTCTGTGTATTGTCTGTGAAAAATGTTGCCAAATGTTAACCCTAAACCTAATTGCCCACTGTTCCACATACAATGATACATGCCACATTTTTGACCTCGTGTAACCTTGGTGACCTCATATGTTCCCCATTCACAAGCCAGGGACGCAGAGGCCACATGCGTTAGCAAGCTGTACTATTTACTGTACTTTATCAAACTTAATATTTCACCATACAGTACCATACCATAATATATTTCACCATACCTTAACTGTACTAAAGGGTAAGAAGTGAATGACCTTATTAATTTAAATTAAAAAAAAAAAAAAATGCATTCTGATTGGTTTTAACGTTTCTGTTTGTAAGCTGCATTTGCATCATTTCTAGGTATTAGCCTCCTTTAACCATGATCATTGGACTATGACTAATCGCCCAATTGACAGATTGGGGGCTGATGGGGCTCGAGATTGAAAGATGTAGGGCTATAGGATGAGTGGACAGACTGTGGAATGAGGCTGACATTCTTCATGATACTCGGTTAATGTAGTGTGAAGGAGGAGTATATTTTTCACTGTTCTGATGAGTAACAAGTATGTGAAGTGATTTATGCATCCTAAAATACAAGTTAGCTACAAAGGAGGATGGTGGCCGAAATCTTTCCAGTCTATTTATAACTCTTGAAAGCAGAACAGGAGTGGGTTATTCGGGGGAGCTTGACGATTTGCATGTGGAATGGCCCACACAGAGGGGGAATACAGATACCTGTTCTAGATAACTAGGGTTCTTGCAAAGGTATTATTTGTTCCTAGGGAAAATTAAAAGTGTGGATATAGTGGAACATTGAATCCGGCCATTGAATCTCTCATTCATTGCTTAATTCAGTAAATTTATAAATGCAACAAAGCTTGATTTCTGATAAGTTTTATTTTTATTAGTTGATCTGCTCCTCATGTTAAAATGACCTGAGTTAGAATCTATGCCGTTTCATATTTAAAGGCATGTTTAAGGACATTCAATTTCACTTAAATTAGGTTGGTGACATTTAGGGGTAACCTTTCAATAAAGGTTACTGCTGACCTTTTGCCAATAGAGGTCTATTTTACGTAGTGTGATAGTAGCAATATGTGAGCAAAGAGAAAAAAGAAAACTTTTTTAAATGAGGGTGAGTTGTCATTTCAAAATCGCTGGGCTGCCTTTAAGATGCCATTATTTGAAGGAACCAGTTATTGCTTCGGAATATGGGAATAAGTGGGTTGGTGTGCGGGGAGAAGGGGAAAGAAGAGAGAATTGTTCTTGTTAGACTCACCATTGTGAATGTACCTGTCTCAATCTAGGATGGTCAGCTGCAATCTTGTCAGGAAGTTGCAGATTGATTACTTGGTCCTTGTATTGGCAATTTGAAGCTATAACAACTGTTAATGTGGAAGTAAAACTGCCCCTCCATTGGTCAAAAGTGAATGTGAAGCATGGCTTAGTGTGGGACTTATTGTAGAACCCAAAAAAAAAAAAAAAAAAGCGGTCTGTGGGGATAAAGGAGTTTGAGTTGGAGATTATTTAAACAGTAATTACGTTTAGTTGAATTCATCATTGAACGTTGCTTTTTGTAGCCTACCTATGTGTGGGTATTGTGTATGTGAATGTCGTCTGCTCTAAAAAAAACTATGATTGGGCACACTTTTCAGGCCTGCAGATGCTGCATGCTGACTGTTAAAGATTCTGAGGGTTGAAAACAACAGGAGTTGCTATGGTTAACGTAGGTAGTACCAAGCTGTTTAAACCCAAAGAAAATGCATAAGGACCCCAGATAAAGCCTTACAGGAGGAATCGGACATTCCTCCTTCCTTCACCTTCTCACTCCTGCCCGTCATCACCCTGAACCATCCTGCCCCTCTGAACATAGGTTATTTGTTAAGGGTGAAGGTATGCTAAACTACTCATGCAATGTGATAAGATTGGAAGTGCTTCGTAAGAATTAGTGTGCGTGCGACAATTTAAGCTACACTGACTCAAGTAAAAGGGGCTTCATAATTTGAATAGCACCAATGTTTTCTTCATTTTACCGATTTATATGTGTTTGTGTAAAAGAGTGGCAGGATTTCTTTATACTCATCTTTCACTTTTAGCATTCCTTAAGAAAATGAAATATTTCCTGAGTTTTAGGAGGATCACTGATAGGGGCTAGAACCTAAGGGACCCACACAATTAATAAAAAACACCAACATGAAGATATACAACATGTGAGTTATAGCACCACCCTGAGGTTACACAATCCTTAAGTTGTTTCTCAATTTCACTAAAAATTAATTCATGATGATTGTTCCAATGAGTGTCTCCTTTGAAACCCTGTTCAACTTAATATCCATTTAGGATCAAATATGAGTCATGACTTTTGGCCCATAACTATGTCAGATGCATGATTATATGGTGATTTCCTGTATCATTGTTCACATTTGATAGCGGTACACTTCTCTACTGATACCTATAAACTTGTCAGTGGCTTAACCAGCAGGAGAAGGGGCGAGCACCCTTTCAGAACCCTTGTCCCCATTAGCCTGCAAATAAACTGACCATGTCTACAGTGCGCACAGAAGGACCCATTTTCCCCTAAGAAAATGCCTCAGCACCCCTCTTCCCCCTATTGCAAAGGTATGGTTACGCCACTCACGTCTGGTTATTCCACTACTGAAACTTGTAAAGTGTTAAAGGACTTTTCATGATCATTAGGGCATGATAGTCATTAAAAATATAATTAGTAGAATTTGACACCCCTCTCCAACCACCAACAACTGAGGTTTGGGACAAAATAGACCTGGGCAAAATATGCCACCAGAGCATGTAAAAGATAATTGATTCAGAAAAAGTGGAGACTAAAAATATCCTCTTAAAGTGGATCCCTGCAGTCTTAACCGGGAATTTTAGTTATCCTGTCTGTGTCTTCAATTCCCACATGGGATGAACAGAAAAACCAGCAGAAACAATTTTGGCCCTAGAAAGCTAGAACCTAGGAGAAGATCTCAGGTATCTCTGTAACCCATGATAAATGACAGGCCTTTATGGTGTCAGTGAACCTAGCAAAGTTGCAGGAAAAGTACTGCCATCCTCTACATGGAAGCAGGACTGCCATCAATGGGCTTGGACCTTTTGGCCCATTGTTTTGTAGTCCTCTACGCCTGTGTCATTATACTCCACTGGGAGCACTTGTATGGGTGATGGGAAACAGGCTAATAAATGGACAAGTTTTCGTTCTCTTATAAATGTCATCATAGCTGTTAGGCTATTGAAATTAAAAGTTATGGCTGTAGGAACCAAACAGTGGTGGTAAGGACTTTCAAAATAACTGGACTATTTCTAACAGTGGGAGGGTTACGTTGGATTAGCTCTGGATTTCTAGGGTCAGGTTAAGAATTAGGCTTTAGATTTAGGTTAGGGATTATGATTAGGTTTAGTGTAACTTTAGCTCAGGAATAGAGTTAGGATTAAAGGTGCAATGACCAATGGGATTTCAAATACAGTAACAGGCATCCTAAAAAATGTGAAAAATTCTGATTTTTGCACGGGTGTTAAGCTTTCTTTAAAAAAATATCCCCATCTGAAAGGACGTGAGAAGAGATGTTTCTTTGGTACCAAAAGTTTTGATTCCGTAGGAGCAAAAAGGAAACTGCCTATGTTTTCTATTGAATATATAAGGCATATTAGAAATCACCATTGGTTTTAATTGTTAGTTTATTTCGTAGCCAAATAAAAGTTAAGGAATCTATGGTGTCTAATCTACATGGATTCACAGAAACTATTCTTGTTGCATTTAAGGCCAGGAGTTAAAGGTTAGTTATTCATGTATAATTATATACAGAAAGAAAGTTATTCTAGCTATTTAATGATGGCCCATTGGAAGTTTGACAAAAATTTAAAGCACTCAATTATTTTGTAGCAGTCAATTTATGTTACATTGGCTGAAAAGAATGGCATGCATAGATTTGTGCTAAATGAGAAAACCAATTGTAATTGTTCTATGGGGCATTACTGCATGAAAACACTAGCCTTGGTTCTCAGAAATCAACAGATTCACTCTAGCTTGAACAAGGACTTTTGAAGTTTTTGGGTTATAGAATATGGTTAATACTACTAACAAAGGGTGCATTGGGGGAGATACTATACTGTGTTTTTAAAAATTTGACAGAAAAAACTTGCGAAATTCTTAAACAGCTGTGAAAATGCCAAGAATGTCATTGGACTGAGGCCCCGGTTCAATTCGACAATTGAAACCCAGTTGTTATGTATACGCGCTGCGTATTGACTTTATTGGCGCCATACCGCGTTTTTGCTACATTCACGAGCGCCTGCCAACGTTGCGTAATCATAATAATAATAAAAAATTTTTTGATTTTTGTCCTGGGTGGTGGGCAGTCGCTTTCTTGTTGTAACGGTTGAGTAAAAAAAGAACTTGACATGAATGTGTCCCGCAATTTTTGAATTTTTCAATAACATATATTAAGCTACATATTTATCATCATTGGAAAGCCGATTTCCATTGCCCTGCGGGGAGCGCGGGGCTATAGATGTGGAAACGGGACAGACATGAGTGGTTTTGCTGTATTGAAGCCTTAAGCGCCTTGGTCATAACATTCATGAAATGAAAATGATGAACAGTGCGAAAATTTTTAAACGTAATGGTGTGATGACATGGCATAAATATTTATGCAAACACAAGTAGTTTGTTGTGTAAGTAAAATGATGATCCTTGTGTAGTTAGATTGTATTTTCAGTGTTTATAATGCAATATATATGGGCTCTGTACAATGTTCATTTCCATGTGTTTAAGTAGGGTCAGGCAGGGTCAATATCAGGCCAGTTAGGCGAAGTGCCAGCAGTGCCTGGTTAATACTTAGATACTATTCCATTGCATATTCAGAAATATCGACAATTCTTGACATCTGCATCAATTATGATGTCGACTATTTAGGTACTACAGTAAACTTGAACAAGAGTCGGCCCTATAGTGTACTTGAATTAAGTTTACGATACCACTATTTATACCATATTCGGTTTTCAATAAAAGTCACCTACACTAGCATTTTTTGTTTTGGAAAATGTAATTTATCCTCAATTACTTGGCTATTTTCGGTGTTTTTATAATTCTGCCATTGCGCGGGGGCATACATTGGTGCGCGCACAAATGTTTCTTGTTATCTTTGGATTTCCTGTGGAAGATAGATTCCCCTGGTTCAGTATAGGCCGAGCTACACTCTTTTGAATCATGAAGTAGTCAGCTTTTTTACCCCTATCCACGATTCCCATTTGAATTCACGGTGGCCACGAAGCAAACACTCCCAAAAATTATGATAAGGATATTGTCTATGTTTTTGTCAAATAAAGTGTATCGTAAGGTTGTAAAGCCAGTGAAAGGTAACTTTTATTTGAAAAACTTTTTTTTCATATGTTACATCTTTGGTCCTCCAAATATCGACAATGCCTTACCCCTCAAAGGTTGTCACCGATTCCTGTTCCTTCATATGGGTATGGTTCATTCAAATCCTCTAGAAACTGATACGTGTACAACTTACTTTATTTTTCAAATGATTGTTATGAGTGATAAGGAATGTAAAAACATTAGGAGTGTCACGATCTAAATGGTGACTGAATTTGTGGGTTAAATCGTGGGGGTCGCATTTGATCTGCATTCAATAAATAGTCTGATTTTCGTCTGGACACTGATTTCCTATGCGAACGCCCGTATTTGAATGTGATGAATACCGGTTGGACAGAGCTTAAAAACCGACTTACTCACTTCAAACCGCGCTAGCTTGTGTATTATTAACTGGATGTGAATATCTTTGAAGCAAAATTTAAGGATAATGAGCTATGCCCTTCAGATGATACCACCTGTTAGCTATGGTTACTTAAGAATTTCAAAATGGCGGACACAGTCGGGGTCCACTTTTTTTTTTACTCGCCCTTGTATTTTTAAGCCATCAGAATCGCGAAATTGGTTAAAAGATGACTTAAATTATAGGCTGTTGAAGAATGGGAGAATAAAGGTATGATTTTGGGAACCACAATCTTAGCCAAAAGTGTTGGAACAATTTTCTAGGCCTACTTCAAATGCCCCCCCCTTCTCCCCCTGGACAATGTTGAATCCTGAAATTTTGTCTTGCCACACTACAAGAACCCAACATTGATTGGTGGGGATAGGGAGGGGTGCTTGGCTAGCGAATGCTCCAAGCCTCCAAACCCAAGTTGACACGATTTTTTCCTATATATCTCTTAAGAGAAATACGGCAACTTAATCAGGGGCAAAAAGACGCCGTGTGTTCCAACCCAATTTTGGCTAAGATTGTGGTCTGCAAAGTGAAAAAAAACTCATCTATTTTACATTTGTCCTCATAACTTCGTAATTACGACAGCTATATACAACGAAATGTCAGGTGCACATACAATAAATAAACATATTGGCTTGCGTCATTGCATGAGAAAATGAAATCAGCGTCAACTTAGGGAGTGGGTCAATAAAAATGTACTCATAGCATATTTGCGCGTCAAAATCATCCATATAGCATGCGAAACACCCGCTCCTGAATTCAATGGGTGTTAAACAATTTTGAAAACTTACTTATAAATAGTAAAAGGCCTAATCAATAAACTTCCACGAAGTTACAGGAGCAAGATATTACACGTGATTACTCAATATAAGCAAGAAAACTAGCAAAACATTCATGCGCACCTTCTGCTTTGGTATAATGAATAAGGCAGGAAATTAAACATGTAATGTCATGTGGAGACCGACGACGACGTGTAAAACAAAGTTACTTTTATTTCATAAGTGTAAATATTTCATAAATACAATTGTAGAAGACACGTTCTAAAAAATGAAAAAACTTTACCCATGTTCAATCGTTTTCATATAGAGATACATAGGGTAACTTTACATTTTAAATGAAAATAACTGAATTGAAATTGCAGAACAGCTTTCGAACCCGCAAACTCCCGGCTTATAAGGCGAGATCTTTGCCTCTAAGCCATTCGCTCTTTACATATCGATGATGATGATGATGATGATTGACGACGCGACGACAACGATGAACGACGATGATGATGATGATGATTAAAGGCATCTATAAACACCCCAATAAATTGGGTATTGCTCTACAAATTTTACTGAAAACAATGTATCAACCCATGTTACACGTAAAGTGATCATTTATCAACCCGATTCGTTAATTTCACCTTGTCCATGACATCGATAATCCACGGTAAAATTATATTTTCAAGAATAAAATTATCTCTGCAAAATTGTTCTTTAAATTAAAAAAAATCAAACTCTACACCACGGCAAACCAAATGAAAAAGATCAGACTCCTGTCAGTCTCTATTGTTCATATGGTCTATCGTGGCATCATCATTGATTTACGTGTGTAGGATTTGGTTTACCGTTCGTCTATCATTGATTTAACATATTTAGGTTTGAAATGAATGATCAGTATGTAAGGACCATTGTGGCTTAGAGGCAAGATCGCGCCTGCAAGCAGTATGTTCACAGTTCGAAATCAAGTAGTTACCTTTGTCCTTTCCCTTTCCTTTCGAATTCGGTTTTTTTCATTTAATTTTAAATTAGACCTATGTATCAATAAAGCGCGTAACCCCATTTAAAAAAATGAAACGTATTTAACATGTTTAAAATCCGTCTTTTTCTAGTTACGTTCTTCTAAAATTTCTTTGTTTGAATATTTACACGTATGAAATAAATATTAAGTTTGGAAATCACAAATAAGACCTTGTATCGCGAAAAAGCACACTGGCCATATTGCACACAATTGCTGTTAATCCCATGAATGTAGCTTAAATCATGAAAGTATGGCCTCTGCCGATTAAAAGTGACCATTCCTAAAGTAAGGCAAGGGAAAGTGTAATATTGATGCGCAGATGAAACATCTTATTTGACCTAATATTGTGTAACAAGTTTCGTTTCATATCAATTTTCAAATTGAAAATGACATGCAATTAAGTTAATGCATGAAATCCTATTTCTAATAGTACGGATACAATATTAGCCAAAAGTGTTGGAAATCTTTTATAGGCCTACTTCAAAATGCCCCCCTCTCCACCTTGAAATGTTGAATCCTTAAATTTTGTTCTTGCTCACACTACAAGAACCCAATATTGATTGGTGGGGATAGGGCGTGATGCATGGCTAGAGAATGCTCCAAGCCTCCCAACCCAAGTTGACACGATCTCCTATATATCCCTTAGAGAAATACGGCAATATCGGGGCAAAAAAGCATTCGTGTTCCAACACATTTTGGCTAAATTGCAGTTCCCTTACTACAAATGGCTACATAAGGCTGAACTCTAGGAGTAAGGGGATGTAACCTACATAAACCCTCCCTTTTGACAAGGTGGGTTGTCTCCTGAAATCATCTGGAAGTTTTCAAATATGAATGCCTCTGGAGGGAATATGCAATGTTTTCTAACACTGGTTTATATTAAAAACAAGCCCTCTGCATTAATTTCTCAAAAAACCCAACTCTTCTCTCTGTGGAACCCTTGTAGAAAAGTGGATTATTATATTTTGTTATTCAAGATTTAGGGCCTGTTAGCTGTTAATTCTCCCCTACTCCCTAATAAGATTGGAGAATTAGAGCTTAACTTAGAATCCTCCCTGTCCGGGTATAGTGTTAGGTACTTGTCACCCCGGCTTTTTTTAACAAACTTTGCCAGTGTATAATATGGGCTATTCAAAAATTGTCAACACTACTCGAGATGTGCACCGCAGCATGTCATGGATTTTTTTTCTTTTTTTTGTTGTGATGATAGAATGATGAGAATGAAAATCCTGAATTTTGGAGCTTCATACCACCGTTCGTTTTCCCG
This sequence comes from Ophioderma brevispina, assembly GCA_023653785.1. Classification (NCBI taxonomy): domain Eukaryota; kingdom Metazoa; phylum Echinodermata; class Ophiuroidea; order Amphilepidida; family Ophiodermatidae; genus Ophioderma; species Ophioderma brevispina. Next base: position 2,800 of record JAMKCH010004658.1, on the reverse strand, counting down.
CATGAGCATTCAGAAATTTACGGGGTTCACCGATCATAAATGCGGTGCGGTGCAAAAGAAATTTGAGAGGGCCATAAATTGTATTGAAACCCTCCCCAACTTTGAAAAATCACTATCTGGGGAATTTTTTGGTGTAGATTCAAATCTGGCATCAAAAATGGTGGATAGCATCCTTTACCTTAAAATTTATTTCGGTATAAAATGCAGTATCTTTCATCTGGGAAGAACCAAGTTTTGGGGGGTCCAACTCATAATAAACAATATTTTTTTGATTTCCATTTCTTGTTAATCTTGAGTAACACTCCAGGACTTTCTATCATCCATAGTAAGCGCATTAGGTAAGTATTAAGTGAGTTACATCTTTATGGGAAAAATCCAATTTTGCATTTTGACATATTGGCCCCCCTGAACCTCATGTTTACTACACGACATCACCCCTCTACTTCATATGTTGAAGATACATCAGCAAAGAACTATTCTTGAAGAACCAGCTTGTGTCCGTGATGTCTTCATTGTTTTCAGCACAAGCCCTTTTGCTGATATCCCCATAGAATGTTTGGTGATATACACTGGTGCATGTTACAATCGACCTCTGGGTTGCACGTATCCTTTGTGTGGTAACTTTGAGTGTGGAAATTTTTGTTGTGAAAAAATAAAGAACACCAAGCTAGTTCTTTTCAGGAAAGTTGTTTTATTATACATCTTCACATATCTGAAGTAGAGGGGTGGTGACGAATGTCACCAATTGGTTTTCAGGGGGGTCAAAATGTGTCACACAAAGTACCATTACTCATTTTTCAAGATGCTGTACCTCACTTATTACTTTTCTAATGCTTCCATAATTGTATGGTTAAGTTCTACTATGTAACTCTGATTGACCAAAAGATGGACAATAAAAATGTTTCTTACTTTTGGCGTTATGACCCCCCCCCGACCTGGCCCAGAATGAACAAAGGCACATATTTAGACCTTCATTAACTCTTAAAGTAAACACCCTATGATCTTCATGATGCCGATTTGAATCCTACACCAAATATTACTTCTTAGATATTGATTTTCAAAATTGTGGAGGGCTCCATTACAATCTGTGACCCTCTCAACAAGTCCTTTCCCATAGGCTGGCCCGTTTTATGGGACCACCCCAAACTTTCAATTTACTCTATCTAATACTCTAAACCGGGAAAACGAAATTGACTAAATGATTCTCAAGTAGAGAAAAGTAAAGGTGCAGGGAAAAAGTAAGGGGGGAGGGTAGTGAAGGCATCCTTTCCAGGATTTTCATATCTCATAAATGTCTACCACCACACTTACAGCCAAAATCCATACGTGCTTCGGTGCACATCTCGAATGTTGACATGGATGGTCCATATGGTTGATTTACTCGGTTTGAGGATACACAGGACATAGACATGTAGGCTTAAAATCAAAATGTCAAAATCTTCCAGATCAGATTATAATATAAATACAGCATGCATTTTGCTTCAAGCTTATGTACCTATTTATATTAGAAACTGTGCCCTGTGCCACACATCTAGATTTATCATGATGATGATGTGAATCATCGTTGGAACCTGGGGGGTCGTGCTGTTGTAATAGACATTGATGCCGATACAAGTGAGAGTATTCACAGCCAACACACCCACAGGCAAAGATCACAATGGGCATCGCTCCGTCAGGTTTTCATTAGGACAGAGCGGAGTGGCATTTTCTAGGTTGACAAGCTAGTTTCCCCGATATGACATTTGTATAGCATTTGATATCGATATTAGGCAGTCAGTCTATGTCACCCCAGGTATTGTGGGCCCCATTTACCTAGATTTGCTCTTGTCAAGCCGGTATGTTACAGCTGTTTACAACAACAACAACCAAGTCCTGAATGGGCTTAAAATAGATTCTGTGGTGCCCAATGTCTTCTGATATTTTTTCTAGCCCTCAATGACTTCACAAACTTACAGGTGTTCCACCCGATTACAGCCTATATTTTTTTTTCTGTGTTTTAGAGGAAAGGCCATTGCACATACCTTAAAGAGACACTCGCACAATTGAAAAACTATGCCTGGCCCTCTAGATGTTTTCAAAATTTATATGTTTGCATGGTTATAAAGCTCAATCAAACCACCGGGAATTATTAAGCCCAAATCATGCAACACCCTTATGAGTCAACAGAACGATTTCATAATTAATGGCGCCGGCGACAATAATTCAGCAATAATGTGGAAATGGGGGTTTAACACAGAAAACACCTGCTAGAGTTGATTCTCCCAGGCATGCATGCACCTTGTTGACTGGTCTGTGACCTTTGTGGTTTTCATATGATGAGTCGATTCTATGATATTTCCCATATATATCTCTATTGTTCTCAATGGCCTAGAACTAATCAATATGCAAGCAAATTGAGAAATTTCATATTTTTCTGAAAATGTGCCGTGCTGCTTTGTAAATCCAAATGAATCGTTTGAATCTTACATAACCATTTAATGGTTGAACGGTCAATTATATTCCAATAGCCCATAGGTTACTGTACATAGAAAGTTCCAGTCACTGTAAACAACCCTTCTTTTAGTAGCCCGGGGGGGGTGGGAGGGTGTGGTCCGGGGGAGTGGGGGGGGGGTGGGGGGGGAGGGGGGGGGGGGGGGGCACTTGTATTCAAATGTGGATCTGATGTGTTGAACAATAAAACACGTAAAAAGTGTGTCTTCTTTTTTTCAACAGCGATGTACGCGCGTACATTGATTAGGTTTTTCAAAAACAGCAAAATGTGGAAAAAAGGTATGTTTTTTCTCCTAACCCTGAAATTGTG
>JAMKCH010004657.1:0-48268 GCA_023653785.1 Ophioderma brevispina | reverse complement strand
GGTACAGCGTAGATTCCTATGACACTCCATCTGGCATCCTACTGAACTCATCTGGATTTGCTACTCTGTCTGCTCCCCCATGTTGGCACCCTTGTGTGGCGCCCTCATTGTCCTAAGTTGGATTTGCTGCACAGGTCTCAGACCTGTATCGCCATGATTGGTGCACGTGCTTCCCACCCACGCACCGGGGGGTCCCTAGTTTGCAATATTTTATTCATCTCTCCCCTTGGAAGCATTGCCTTAGGGCGAGCGGTCAGCGCTAGGTGGCGCTTCTCTTAGGCCCTTCGGTCCTGTCTCCACCTGGTTGGGTTTGGAAGTCCTTCTGCTCCGCTTCAATTGTCCATTGTTGCATCCAGTTCCCAACCAGGGTTGAGGCTGTTGCTTTCCGCCTTTTCGGGCAAATGTGGTTCTCTTATCGCGCCTGCACTTGGTGCTGAAGAGATTTGGGGGGGTTTTATTGTTTTGGGGTTTTGCATATCCCCTCTTCATTCATAGTAGACTAATAGCGCCGAACATAAACACAAAAACAAATATAGCAAATGAGAACTCAAAATTGCTTGTAATGGTTTATTAAAAGTTGCGTGGCTGATTGTGAGACAACATAAACACATCAAAGTATTTTTATATATCCCCTGCTTACATAATGAAATTCTTCACATTCTTAGGGAGTTTGATTACGTTGCATCAGAAAAGTAATTCTAATTTAAAAAGGTGCTTGTGTCGGATGGTGGTTTTTACTGGGTTCTCTACTTGAGTATGAGAGCCTGGCTTTTTGCACTGCCCGGCCAAGGACCCACCAAGAACGCAAATGTGGGAAACAAACTTGTGTGTTTTATGTAGAAGCAATAAATGCATAATCATTGCAAATCGCTATTTCAAATAGGTGCTAAATTTTATGGTTAACAAGCACACAAAAAATGATGTTTTTCTGTTTATATCTTAGATATGAGATAGATTGAAGGCTCAAATATCAGACAACAATGAGAAAACGGCCTTTACATCTGATATCAAAATCGAGTACTACTGCTGTCCGAGGTACAAATCGGGGGGGGGGGGGGTCTCAAACTGGGTGCCCAACTATTTCAAGATAAAGTGTTTTGCCCAAAAGTGATATTTTTCAAAACATATAAAAAATTAAAAAATAATTTCCATTTACCCAATTCACTTTTCACAGCAAAAAAATGGTAATACACTTTGATCCAATGGCTGCACGGAACACCCGGACTAAACGCCCTCACCATCAAGTGCGTAACGAAAAGGTTGCAATGGTACACCCCCTCACATGATGTCATCTTCACACTCCGTTACGGTCAATTTGTATTTCCTAACCCTACAATACGGAAATGAAGTTGCAGGTTTGTTTAGACCCATAACTCACCCTTCATGTCTATTGAAAGATAGCATTTGTCGTGCGTACTGCTATGATCCGGATGGAAGTTTTGTTATGTAATATGAGGGCGCATCAAACTTTTTTCAGGTTGGGGAGGAGTGTGGGTCCAAACTGGTGGAACCTTGGGACATATTTTTGTCTCTCAAAGTTAGAGGCCGTTGGCACTGAAATTTGCAAGCTTTGGAACTGCAAATGTTATCTAAAATTTACCTAATATTTGGCAAATTTTGCCCAAATTTGTTCGCCATCCTAAAAACATGATGTTGCTTTCGCACCCTTAAGAACTGCTGGAGAGGTCACAAAATGTAGGTTTTAAGGGTCGCACATACCAGTACCTCTTTCCTATGTCAGTTTCCTCCCCCTTATATGGTACGTATTTGTGTTCGTTGTATGGGGGGGGGGGGTGGAAACGTCAGGTTTTTTCAAGGTAGTGATGTTATCGCTGACCAAGGGCTTGAGACTGGGATTTTGTATCTCTCAAGTGGGACTGTAGCAACTAAAATTTCAAGAAAATTTACAGGGATTTGGAACTGAAATTTGGGGGTGGCCAATTATATTAGTGCAAAAATGGTTCCCAAAAGGGACTCGTAAAACGGAATTGGCTTTAGCTTGGAACCCTCATACCGACTGGATGAGCACAACATGTGAGGTTTTACGGTTTGCACATACCCTGGAGCCCTCTTTTTCCTTCGGTCAGTCCCCAGGGTACTCCCCCCTCCTAATAATATGCTGTCAATGTATTTTGGGGTGGTACATTGCATGCCTCTTCAAAGTGACAGTTTGGAAGCAACAGGTATATGGGAGGGAAGTTCACCCGAACGAGGATTGGCCAGTGTGGGTGGTCCGGTCAGGGTAATGACAAATTAAGAAGTAACAAAAACTTGCCAACGTGAAATTAAGTTGAAAGCTCCTTGTCCCACTGTATTGAGAATTCTGTATGCCGTGACATATCAACTAGCATGTCTGGTCTTCATACTGGCAAAAAAAAAAAGAATCTCATGTAGCTACAACAAGCAGGCACTTCTTTTTCTTGCCCCTCCCCCACGTTTCCCCGATCCCCCCTGAACGAATCAACGGATGCCCTAATGAGGCAGTACCCCATCATTTGAGTATTTTAAAAGGAATGCTATTTGTGGGTCTTCAGTAAGGGTCGCATGTAGGGTCGTCACAGGTCAATTACATATAGCTCATGGGTCATGTGGCACAAGTGGTTTAGTTCGTTGACAGTTTGGTGGCTATACAACTAACTTGATAAGTTTGTGATCTTTGAGATCCAAGGTCAAGCAGGGTCCCATTGGATCCCAAAGGGCATATTGAGCCGATATAAGAGCATTCTGTGCAGTATACCATCGGAGAAAAGATTTCTGTACCCGTGGTTTTTTATAATAGGAAATTTTACTCAGTTCGTCCTTGAATTTCGGCTATCACCTGTTTTTTTGCGAATCAGCTGATTGAATGACCCTCGGGTTTTTGGGTTCCTTTGGGCCTTTACTGACCCCTGATGACCCAATAAGACCCCTGTATGAACCTTTGACCACCAAAACACTGACGCCTTGAAAGAACGTGACCACAAACCTCGTACGCAAAACTCTAGCCCCCATCCCACTCATGAATCCATCCGGTAAAGCACGGCCAGCTACCCCCAATGACCCCTGGATGACCCTTTGCCCCCAAATGACCCCTGCGCCATTGTGACCAACAAAACTCCATCCGGCGAACATCATACCACCCATACCAGAAACTGCAAATATCCATATATCAAAAGCACGCCCACTTACCCGCGATCACGACCCCTGGAAGACCTGGACCCCAAAAGACCCCTCGAAAGCATGACCACAAAACTTGTACGCGCAGAAAACATCTCACACACCATACCAAACTCATAGCCGATACTCAAGCACAGCCGACGTTACCTCTATAAACAACCCCTGGATGACCTTTTGACAACCCAAAATAGACCGCCATCGAAAAAGTACCGACAAAAAAAACTGGTACTGCGAACTTCCTACCATACCAAACTCAATCCTACGTCAAGCACGGCCACGTTACCCGATACCGACCCCTGATGACCTTTGACCCCAAATGACCCGCCGCGAAAACATGACCGCAAAACTCGTATGGCGAAACTCTAACCACCATACCAAACTCATATCCATACGTCCAGCACGTTAAGTTACCCCAGATATAACGACCCTGTGACCTTTTGTCAGATCTGGACCAACATTGAGATAGGATTTGGAATGCATGGGATTTTATCTTGAGGGAATCAGGGAGATTTATTAAGTGAAGCAGAGAGATTAAAAAAAATGAGCGAGCATATGCATTGTATGATATACGACCTCCTAAAGGAGGCGATACAGCAGATCGGCTATTGTCTTAAAGTAATAAATTGAAAGCATTCCCACATTTAAGACTTCAGAACCTTAAGTCCTTTAATTTTGTTTTAAAAGAATAGGCTCAAAAGGTTGGAATAAGGTCAACATTTAAAGTTTTGTACCTTGAAACACGAACCACGCTACATACTTTACGGAACCTGCATCAGATAGAGCTCTTAAAATAGCTGTCCCGAACATTGACAGGCTCCGACGTATGACAGCCCCCACTTAAGGAACTTCAGTAGACTAAGTACTCTCGCTATTTTTAAAAAATCTATGAAAATGAAAAGTCGAAGTAAAAAGTCACTTTAAGGCTCGGTAGACTTGAAACGGAGCATCGCAACAACATATGACCTGCCCCAGGGATGAGGTAGAGCTGCATGTAAAATATAATGCTATTCCCGAAACAATTTACAGGGCTCCGCCGTCTGACAGACCGGCCTTTAGGCTGTCAGTTGGACAAGTCACAACCATGCATGATGTAGGCGCAATTTCATAAAGCAAACGGCAAGTCACAACAGGTTCTTATGCTTTGTAGGCCTATCGCCTTAATGGACACCAACATGTAGTTAATTTGTTAAACCGTTTAAAGACACGCATAGCCTATAGCAGTTAAATGGGTTAAATATCAAAGATTGCTGGGCTGTTCCATCCGAAAGTCCGGGAGAAAAACTATATGTCAGAAACCAAAGATTATATTATCTTTTTCCTAAAGAAGGTGTTACTTATTTTCTTACTTTTAAGAACTTTTTTTATCTCACAAACACCATCATGTTTCCAGACCCTGAAGGACCTTTGACTCCCAAATGCCCCCATCGAATGGAAACAACAACCTCGTACGTCGGATGCTCTCCACCAAAACACAAAATTCATATCCGTATGTTCTAAGGACGGTGAAACCATAGCCGCCAAACCCCACAAGCCCACACAAGTTGATTTTTTTTAACGTAAATATAGATTTTGCCGCAAATGGGTCAAAGGTCCCGATGGCCATTAGAGTCAAAGGGCACATGTGTCATCATAGGTTTCTGCGCATACCAGTAAGAGTCCTGACCAGTTCCTTTAGTTTTGTCAAGCATTTTAGTGTTGCAGAAGTGGGTTTTATTATTAATTGACAAAATGGGGGTCAAAGGCCATATAGGTCATTAAGGCCACAGCTATAATATACTCAATATGAGACATTGGGTCCAGTGGTTCCTTTTGACTAGCGGTGAGGTGATCGGCAATGTACACTAACAGTTGTACATTCACACTCCCGGTTCCCACGGCAATGCCATACAATGACTTTATGCAGCAAGCTTGATAACAATCGTCTATGCATCTCTTTTACGCAAGACCTGGACGCGTGGTTGCACACGTAATACCGGATATCAAGGGGTCATGACATAGCTGGGTAGCATAGCAAATTGTCGGGTCTTACTTTTTTTTTTTTTAATTTTTTAGGTTTTTTCTTTTTTTAAAAAGTAAACTCTAAAACCAGCAGTGGACCTTGGATTTGAGAGTATTATTGACAAATTTCCGCTGACTCTTGTTGAACAATTTTTTGGATTCCTATGGGCAAATGTACAATGATTTCTGGCGATGTGTTCCAAGATTTCCACTTAGTATTGATATGCTTACCGCCAGTTATTTCAACATGTTTCCGCTTTTCAACAACGGGATATTAAAAAGCGTAAAAGTCGTAAATGTTAGGCCAATCATTTATTGGAGCACCGTCGACACAATATCTAAAACCACCGTCATAAAGTAGGCAGTGTGTTTTGTCGTCCCAACTCGCACTAGAATATATGTATCCAGTGTAAGCTGTTATTAAAATATTCCGAGTATGCCACCTGCTGTCCCGCATGAATACCCTCTTTTGATTTTATAAATGTTATAGGAGCGTATATTTATATCTAGAAAACCTAATATATTAAAGTGGCCTTCAACTTTCAAGGACCACTTATAAATTCCAGAATGCTTTCAACCAGTTCCAGAGTGCCCTATAAACGGTCAACATAGATTCATACAATAAGCGTTTAGGAAGAAAAAAAAAGAAAAACAGCCACGCTGGGCATGGGTATACATTGTCGCAGCAATGTCCTTGTCGAAAAACGCCACAGACTTAATAATGAACACCAGATGGTTTCCGATGTACGAACCAAAATTTTTTCTCACAGACCTCATGTCCATAAACTAAAATCTAAACTGGCCGCGAACCACAACACAACCCCCTTTTCCACCCAATCTTACCATAAACACTATGCATAGTCCTATAATGCCATAGAATTGGAAAGCTTTCCTTCTGCAAAGGACGACACCACGATACCAAATTTGCTAAGGCCCGGACTCATATTTGTTGACATTGTTTCAAAGTAGGGCAATTGTACTTTTGCTTTAAATTCTTTGAAACTTGGTTGCAAAATACCCCCCAATCTGATCTCAGTAAATCACTTTCTATTGGGTCATCTACTATAGAGTCGCGCGACCTTCATCCAGGGAAATTTGTTTACAACTAAATCTACTCAATCAAAATGAACTCGCACGTGTGTTTGACCTCAGGCCCGGTAAGCCCTTGGTAGATATGGTACACGATCACCATTCATTTTCGCACCGAAGAACCCCACTAGAACCCGGTTTTAATAGGTGTCAGCACATAAACCAAGAGCCTCAGTAAGAAACGACAAGCACGGCATCAACTGATGTCCAAAACTTTACAAAAAGATACAAAAGGTACCCAACTGACTCGTTCACTAAATTCCAAACTAAACCTACGGCGAAGGCCCACATCTCCAGAACAAGTTGCCAATTTTCGGCGGAAACGGACACAAAACGGCCGACTAGTTTTTCGCAAACAAAACGACATATTAATAACCGCTGCGCTCGATCGCAACAGCCATCATTTCGATGGGTTCATGACAGACGTTTTGGCAAAAGATTAGCGATTTTGGGCCAAAAATCCAGCCCAATTTGGGCAATATCCACGTTTGGTGCCAAAATTTGGAAAGTTTTCATCCAGAATTCACTCTTGTGCCCCCGACCAAAAAAATTTCAATGTGGGGCCTTGCCTCCTCCCCCATTCCCCCCAAACAAATGAGTCTGGCGCCACCACTAGTCTGTCATAGTGTTTCCTTTAAGGCAATTTTCCGGTATACCTGTAGCCTCGAAGGATAATCGTTAAATAGAAGCCGTCGTTCTCTTGTATTTTCCTCTTATAACTGGCAAAAGTTTCCATACACTGGCATTTATAGATCCTTTATTCTTTATTCATGCAACCTTTAACAAACGTTTATTATTGAATAGACTTTATTATCCATACTGCAAAAGTTTGTAATGCACCACCCCTCCCAAAATTGCGCCGCTTTGTGCTGTTACACCTATAGCCCGGGCAGACTTCTGGGTGTTAAGCAAAAATTGGCTAGCAACAATGCGCGTAAAAATAAGACTTCTACCACTGCAAGGTGTAGTGTCACATGATGGACATTGAACATATTTAGGATGTGCCCTGTTGTTTCACATGGATGAAATGGGGAACTCTGTGACCTAGTCTACCCAGCTTATATAAGCTGTAAGAAAGCTTGGGTATAATTTTCACAACTGCAGCCTCAATTTGCGATAAAAATGAGGTTTTCGTGGCTTTCCACTGAACAGTTGCTGTTAAGAATGCAACACATTGAAGCCGCACTTTGGATTTGCCCAAGCATTTTAAAAGAGAGACTAGATTTTCGAAAAAGCTCCCCGCCAATTTTTTCGAACCCCAGTTTTTTTTTACATATTTGGAATGATGCTTACCAATGTATTAGATCACACCCTGAAGTGAATAGCTGAATATGCTTCTTTATGTAATCAAGATGATTATTTAGATGTTTCTGTCGTTCCCACAGAAGTCCCAGCATGGGGTTTGTCTATGGGGACGATTACAGATAGTTACAGGCAAGTTCAAAACAAGGGTTGTGGTTTTATTTGCTCCCTGTTTGTCCAATAACAAAACTTCGAAACTTTCTTGTAGGTGGTCCACAACCGATTCCGTGACATTTGAGAGAATTTATCCTAAAAAAATCTCCTCCTGTCACTTTCATAAGCAAGACAATTGGCAAATGAATGCCTAACCATGTTCACACGTACAAAAGTTTATATCATGGTAGAAACGAGGGTGACCGATACAACCTCACTCAGCCAAACTGCTGTGTGAGGATTTTATTGGAGCAAAAAAAACGTGAACATTAATACATTTTTTACCTTTTACTCCAAATTACGTTCCCACATGGCTGAAACTCTGAAATCACCCCCCGACCATTCTCCTCTCCTCCCTTCTCATATCGGAGGTAACCGGAGTCCCATAACCGGAACCGTGCAGTTTGCATGTGATAACAGAATTTGGTCAAAAGATGCCTTGGTGAGTGCACCCGTCCGCTCACTTACCCCCCGAAGCTGTCCACACGGCACGACACTCCACAACAGCTCCCGAGGTGATTGGCGTTTTTGAGTTTCACCCCCTAGTTTGTAGGGGATAAACCCCGCTAGACCCGCGATAAAACTCCTCCGGAGTTTAAACTCTGATGCGTCCACACGGCTAAAAACCCTGAGCGACACTCCAGAGTTTTGACAACTCTGGAGTTTCATCAGCCGCCTTAGTGGACCAACGTATAGATTCTTTTGAAATCCTTCATGAGAAGTCACTGGTTTTTTAAACCCTCACCTATACGTTGCAATCCAATTGGCCAATTTAAGTCCGTAACTGATTTACTTCGAACAGTTACACACCAAGGGCAAGCAAATTACTACCGTTTGAGAGGAAAGAACAATTTAGGTTGTGTAATGCTGAAGGGAGACAACTTTAGTCCTGGGTTAACCAGGGTTAGTCCTACAAGAGGGGACCTTTTTTCCTTACAACACACATACTCTAAAGTGTGCTGTAACGGGGTGGGGAAATTCCTTAATGGGGCTGTTGGAGCCCATCCATAGGAATTCTCCACCTTTTACATTTAACTTTCACAGTATATTTGAAAGGAAAAAAGGTTCCTTCTTGTAGGACTAACCCTGGTTTAAACCCAGGTCTAAGTTAGTCTCCCTTTCAGAATACCAGCCTTGATGTTTTTTATACATCTCTTTCTGCCCAGGCCAAACTATTTACAGAATCTGGTCAGCTGGGATTTTGGCAAATTCTTAATTTCACACTTTGGGGTTCAGAACCATGGAAATAAATATTTTGACCATTGCTTGAAATATTTGTGACCTATGCTTGAAATAGCAAAATCCAATTGAAAGGCTTGCGTTCTTTGAATTCTTTCCATTAAAAGGTGCAACGAGAGATTTCATATCCCTAACATGTGAATTCAGATTTTTTGCACTACTGTAAAGCTTTCTATAAAGAAAATAGAAAAATTAAAAAAAAAAAAAAAAAAAAAAAAACTTTGGTACAAAATTGTGAGAATTTCTAATTTACTATAGGAGCAAATACTTAACTCAGCCATTTTCTTCCTATTGAATTAAAGCAAATTAAATCGCTTTTAAGTTGTCACTCAAGCATTTCTGTAACCGACAGTTACAGAAATCTATTGGGGGTCTTATCTATATTAAGATCATACATAGTACACATACATGGTGCCCAAAAATCTCTCATTGCACTTTTAATAAGTAATTGTCTATAAAAACTTAATATCACCGACTCAGCACTCCATTGATATTAAAGGCACAAAGGTCACAGACCGGTCAAACAGGGTGGATACCAAGGGAATCAACTCTGGCGTGTGTTTTCTTGTGTCTAACACCATGATCAATGGTCTGCTGAATAAAATCACTCCGGAGTGGTTTTATTATAAAATCATTTTGTTTACCCATATTGGCGCCGATTTGGGCTTAATCATTTCAGGTGAGGGCTAAAATATTTAAAAACTTTACAACCATGTAAAAATATCAATTTTGAACAATCTTGAGGGCGCTTCAAGGTGCCCTTAAAGGTCCATGGTCCGATCACTAATAGCCTCATCCACAGGGACCCCAGATTTTACTGGAAGTGGTCAACATTTTGGTATCTGAAGAAAGCTACTATTTTCTCATTTACCCTGTGAAATCTTAAGGCTAAAGGATGTTTGGTTTGGAAGTTATGAGTGAAAATGTGCTCCATTTGGTCGACCAACATTCATTTTACACAGTAGTCTATGAGGCTTACAAAATCATGTTTTTAGCTCCAAACTTTGCAGATGGGGTTTTGGGATGAAGGCCATTCTATTAATACAAAAACTTTATATACTTAAATTGGGTCACCCCACCTTTAAAATATCAAATAATCAGACATGGTTTCTGAGTCATTATTGTAACATTTGAAAGCTTAAAGGTGCATTTCATAATTTCAGCACCTTCTGTTTTATTCATTGTTCACTAGATATCCCTGAGAAAGGTTTATTCACAAAATTAGAGTTGATCACGATCTTGCGTTTTTGTGTATGAGCAATTGCTTGTTTCCCACGGTCCCATAGGCTACTGTGCTAAAAATACCAAATTTCATACAGATACGACCAAATTTGAAAGTAAGATTACATACACATGGATCACTAAGGCTAACGGTTCAGATGATATAAAAATCTCAACTTTTTTAAGGTAACTTGGGGGAAGAGGTTGTGGATCACAAAATGTCCCTTTAAAAACAAATTACAATATGGTGTGTTATTTTCACTAGGTTTTTTTTGTTTTTCATAAGATTTTGATTCTAGTGCCTTCCATTTTGTTCAGTTTACTCAAAAAAAGCTTATTCCTAAAATGTAAGTTGATTACAATCATGTCTTATGATGGTGTTATAACACGAGTGTTTCAATTTTGATTATCTAAGAAGATCAAATCAGCACGTATGGCTAGGCATACATGCATTTGTGTGCAGCTAACGTATGCATGACTTCTCTGTTAGGCAGTCGTATCAGTCACGCTAGCAGTAGACGGTACACAATGAACCCACAGGTTGTCAAGTGGGGTTCCGAAAAAAATCGGGGGCACGCTATTTGGTCTCAGTGGTGCAAGCACCAAAGATGGCAGACCTCCATAGCAGCTTAAAGGTGCAACTAGAGATTTTGAATCCCAAATATTGTGTCATAATAGTCATTTCAAATATACTTTGTCTTGTCTGAAGTATGAAGTGTCGACGCGCGCGCGTACACCCAGAGCTGCCTTTCAGTTGCAGTGCGCTTGTGCTTTACCTACGCGCGCGCTGAAAGTCAGTACAAAGTTTACACCCGCGTCGCTACTTCATACTTTGAGCTGGACAGAGTATAAGTTAGGACACTCAATAGATTTCTTACGTGTTATTATGCTACAGAAATTATCTTAAAAGAGAGAAAACAAAAAGTGACTTTGGTTTGCTTATATTTCAATGATGTAAAACATAGGCTGAATTTTGTATTGCTCCTATACCAAAGTAGAAATGTCAAAATTTTTGTAACCACAAGAAACATTTCTCAGCTTAATCCTTGCAGATGGGGATATTTTATGGAAGGCTTATTGTTCTGCGCATGTTCTCGTGACTGAAGACGGGGGATATGTAAATCCCCAAAACCAACCCACAATCTCTCCTGCACCAACGGAGATAAGAGAAAAACCCCAATTTGCCCGACGAAAACGGGGAAAAAGCAAATGCCATAACCCTGGTTGGAATCTGATGCAACAATGGCATTGAAGCGGGCAGAAGGACTTCAAAAACCCAACCCGGTGGGACAGCGAGAAGGGGCTCTAAGGAAGGCACCTAGCGCCTGACCCGTCGGCCATCCTAAGTAAGCTTTCCCAAAGGGAGAGGAAGATAAGAAAATACGTGCAACCAGGGAGGGGTGGGGGGAAGAGCAGTTTCCTTTTGGTATGCACAAGCTGAGACAGTGCGCCTAAATCCAACAGGCCAACTGAGGGGCGCACAAACATGATGGGGTGCCAGACATGGGGAGCCCAGACAGAGTAGGATAGCCCGTAGAGTGGCAAACAAGAGTAGATATCCAGATTGTTGTTGTTTTAGTAGTAGTAATAGATAGAGTAGGATATCCAGAGTAGAGTGGCAATAATTATAATAGGAGTGGCACCCTAGGACACCATTGCTTGAACAATAAAACCAGTTATGAAACCTAACTTCCCTTATTGTTCTGCGCAGTGTCTATCGTGAATGAAAAAGGGGAATATGTAAAACCCCAAAACCCAACCCCCAAACTCGCCTGCCCAGTGCAGGCGAGGAGAAAGAGTAATGGTCTTGCAAATTTGCCGAAAACGGGGAAAGCAACCTCCCTCAACCCTGGTTGGGAATAGATGCAACAATGGACATGAAGCCGGAGCAGAATGGACTTCCAAACCCAACCTAGGTGGGATGGAAAGCGAGAAGGGGCCTTAGAGAAGGCACCTAGCGCTGATACGCTCGCCCAAATTGGCCCAAAGAATGAAGTTAAAGGGGTATTGATTAAAATAATGATTAAGCAATTGGATCCCTGAGATGCAGGGGAGAAGTATATGAAAAAAATTAAATGACTTCAATGGACAAACAGTCCCCTCAAATCTACCTAGTCGGCACATAGGACTTCCTGCTCACTCGTTTGTCTAACTATTTAGGATACCAGTAAAAATGCAGTTCTACAAACCATCGCTCTGTGACATGTTGCAATATAACAGATGGTTAAGATCAATGGGAAGGTGTACATACCAGATCCAAAATACATGCATGTGATCTTCAAGCTAGGCAGTTATCGTATTATGACATACACTGGGCATGGTCTTGTATGAGAAGTATGAACGATTCAATTATGGCTTGCCAGGGTTGGGAGAAGCTCTCATGGTGAACCATCAGAGAAAAAAAAGTAAGTAGGTGCACCTGACCACAGGACAGAAGCAGGTAGAACAAACTCACACACATCCACTACCAAAGTGAGACCCCAGTTTCCTCTTTGGTATGCACAAGCTGAGACATGCGCAGCCTAATCCAAACAGGCCAACTGAGGGCGCCAAAACATGACGGGTGCCAGACCACAGGGGAGCCAGGACAGAGTAGGATATCCCGATAGAGTGGCAACAGAGTAGGATATCCAGATAGAGTGGGCATAGAGTAGGATATCCAGATAGAGTGGCCAATAATATTCAGATAGAGTGGCACTAGGGACATCCATTGCGTTTGAAAAATAAAACCAGTTAGGAAACCTAACTTCACTTTAAATCAGGGCAAAAAAACAAGAAAGCAGAACTTTGGTTTTAGGGACACTGAATATGTGCAATCTCTCCAGTTGCACCTTTAACCCCCTGAGGTCTACCGCCTCCTTCTTTCTTACGTACCTCTGATGGCCACCAGTTATTGATATCGGCATGAGATAACCCTGGTAACCAATCAAAAGTGTAGATCTAAATATCTGTATGCACGTTTATTTTTTTCTACACTGTTTCCTGATTGGCTAATTAAATCCATACCCTATGAGTAACCAATCAAATTAACGCTTATTAGTGCATCACGATCCTAAGGAAAGGCATGTTTGGACCATTTGAAGGCATTTTTTCCATGTGATGTGGAAATAAAAAATGAATATAAAAATATAAAAATATAAAATAAAGTTCATATTTTTTACTTTAAAAAATCATTTTGCGGAAACATATTTTAGCGATTCTACTCAAATCCTACAGCAGAGGGTTAACTTCTTTGCTAGGAATCCACTCGAGGACCCAAACAAAAATGCAGATTTATCATTAAGTACCAAAATCTGTTAACATTAACCAATAGAACAGGACAAAATACCTTCCTGTGAATCATGTTTTGTGTCCCAATTGAGTGACACCAATATGGGATGTGCATCTATGCGATAAATAATGGAATTCTTCCAAACAAGAACCAGAGTAGGACTTAATAGCTAAACCAAAGCCACCTAGTATAAACAACTAAATGGGCCTCCACACCAACAACCCTGGCAACTCCATTGTTCAATGTCAGAGTATGTTGTCAGCACCTTCTCTAATCTAATAACTGGCAGCGCAAGGGAGCCATGCTGGGTGAAAAACGCAGCCAGAGTAGAGTATGGCACATAATGGCAACCGGATGATGGGACCAATTGAAACACAACAAGGCGAGTGGAAACAAGTTCAGAAAACCGCGGGCGAGTTCTGATTGCGTATGATGGCCTGATGATGTGAAAGAAACACGGAGTGAGAGAGGGCTTTGTGTAAAGCCAGTTTGTAACACTTTGTTTGCAGTGGGATTCTTGCTTATAGATCGAAGGGTGTACTGCATAGAAGCCCCATCTGTAAAGCTTCCATTCGTTCAGTTGTGTTTTTATTACGTGTTATAACATCCAAATCTAAACACTGGCAGCTATGCAGATGGTGCTTTTTGGATTAACCCGCACATTAATTCTACAAAGTTTTTTGGTGGTTTGGTTATTTGGGAGAGGGGAAAGTTGGATATGGGAGGGAGACTTGATGAGGGAAGAGAAAGGAAACACGCTATTAAGAATGGCCTAGTTGTTGTATTGTCTGTCCTTGGAGGAGAAAGATTTACCAATATTGGGAGTGGATATGTGCTAAAGATGCTGGGGAGATGAGTTCCTTAGTGCTAATTGAGATGTTAGCATTTTTTTTTGAAGAGAAAGAAAGTGAAGGAGAGAGGAGAGGGGAGAGTAGGGGTGTGAGAGAGGGGAGAGAGGGAAGGTGGAGGGGAGGGAGAGGGGAGGGAGAGAGAGGAGGAGATGCAGAGAAGAAAGAGAGAAAGGAGAGGTGAAAGGAGAGAAAGAGGGAGAAAGGTAAGAAATCTTAGAAATGAAGTGGGAAGGAGAGAGAAACAGAGGGAGAAAGAGGGAGGGAAAGAGGGAAAGGGAAGGAGGGGGAGAGAGGCGAGAAAGAAGAGGGAGAGCAAAGAGGGGAGGGGATTCAAGGTTAGAGAGGGAGAGAAAGAAGAAACAATACCAATTGTATTTTTAACATTTTCACTTGCTCTTGATTCATCACTGCAACTAAAAAATCGTAAAGGAATAAGTTGAACAGTAACCAACCAAAAAGGTGTTGGTAATACTAGTAGGGAGTGGGCTATACGGGGCAAAATACTGTTTTGGTATGATTTGCATAGGGCTGGGGTTTCTTTGTATTCTATAAAACTATCTCAACTGAAAAATAATAAATTTGTTTACCTCTGGTCCAAGAAAAAAGTGTGCAGTGCCCTATGTTGTCATGTCCCTGAATTTTGTGGTGGGAGTGCATGGAGCAGAAAATCCCTATAATTACTTCTTGTTCAAGGTATTTTGTAAATGCTTGATGTATATTTTATGTAAATGAGTCAAGATAGCTGATTTTTTGAAAGATGCATGAAATTTTGGACATGCATTTTCTTAAAAATTGATTGTTTTAAAAAATTAGGCGTTGAGGGCGATTTTCATTGATTTTGCTTATTACTTCTCATTTGCTGTTTTGAAGTTTCACAGTCGTTTAAGGTAACCCCAGACTTGACCAGCTCAAGAAATTTGAGTACCTTAGTACATGTAGTTGGTCTGGCAGTAAGGACTCATTTCAACTTTCATTTCAACCTTACTTCACTTGGAATGCTCCCAATCAAAGTACACAAAGAAAGTGCAGACACGCTGTACCATTTGAAGAGGAGCAGTGAGGGAACATTCAAATGAGTGCGACAGGCAAACTAAATGAGATAGAAGGATCAAATTCTTGCGAGGCAGTCAAGTTGGTGATCATTTTGTTAGCTGCAAACTAAAAAAAAGCCAACTAATAGAAAAAAGTGTTGGCGAAAAAATTGTAATGCTGAAAAGCGCCCTCGCACTAAATTTTGACCGTAAAACGTCAATATTTAACAAAACGCAATGGCCTAATTTTCATGCAACGTTCAAAATCAGCTATCTTGACCTGATCTACATATAATTAGAATCAAAGCATTACAAAAATACCTGTGAAAAGGAGTGATTAGAGCGATTTTCTGCTCAAATGCACTCCCATCACAAAATTAAAAGGACCATGACACAATCGAGGGGCGGATGCACCTGTTTGCGTGGAAGCCCGAAGCAAAAAAATTTTGGTCATTTCATGGTGAGAAGGTAGAATAGAAGACAAAGAAACCCAGCCCGAATGAAAAGCAAAAATGAACCAATTTGAACAGCCACTCCTAATACTAACAGAAATGAACCACAATATGGGAAACGGGAGGAAAGGGGAACAGAAGCGGGGACCGAAATCAACAGAAAAAAAAAAAATAATAAAAACGAAAAAAGCAAAAAAAAAAAAAAAAAACAAAAGAAAAATAAACAAAAAAAAAAAAAAAAGAAGAAAATAAACAAAAACAATAAAAAAAAAAGAAAAGAAAGAAAAAAAGAAAAAAAAAAAAAAATAAAAGCAAAGCACAAAGAAAGACATAAGAAAAAAAAAAAAAAAAAGATAAAAAAATGAAAGAAAAAACAAAGAGAAAATAAAAAAAAAAAAAAAGACGAAAAATCCAATAAAAAAAAAAAAGGAAAAAAAAAAAAACAAAACAAGAACAAAATTCTAAACAAAAAACAAAAAAAAACAAAAAAGAAAAAAAACCCCCCTCCCCCACCCCCCCCCCCCCCCCCCCCCCCCCCCACATAAGACCCCTCGGCTCAATGTATAAGCATACCAAGTATGACTTGATCTATCACTCTGCACGAAAACGTTATCTAAGGTACGGTATTAGAATTTAACAACACCTCATCAAAATTTTGTGTCGTAATGTGTCATAACGGTTACATCAAACAGTTACAAAGACAAACATTAAAAAATATCGGCGGTCCGAGGACCACTTGTGCCACCTTCCATCGCAGTTGTGAATGATTGTGACCTTGACCTTGATTGTGACCTTTGAACTCAACAAATGAGATTTGCGTGTAATATCCAGAAACCAAGTTTGGTTTCCAATTGAACTTCACTTTTTCAATTCAAGGTCAATTGACATTTTCAGTCGCATCCTTACAACTGGGGACCTCACATGACCTTTGACCTTGGTATGGATCTTTGATATCATCAACAAATGATGGATCCCACATTGCACCATGCTTCAAGTTTGGTTTCAATCCATTGAATATGTGATATTACAGTCAAATGTCACACCTTTTTTCACAACAACAGACTACAATCAGACAAAACACAAAGGACTCCCACAACAGTGGACAAAGTTATCCTATGTGTCTTTATGTCTTACGGCAGACGACACAAAACCACACTTTTCTTTACATTATCAATAACATACAAACTCTTATCTTCTTGGAATAGCCAAGATTACTTAAAATATTTTGGCAATCTATTACAAGGTTTTTTTGGATAGCCTTGATAAAAAAACAAAAAGTTTTCATATATGATAAAAAATTGGAACTTAATTGAGTGCATTCACTTTTCTCTCACACACAGAAACAATACGTTTATCAGTAAAAGCACACTTCAGAGATTCCCTGATGAATTAGTTCAGGCTGTCCTGTATCAAGTAAGAATGACCGATTTCAGATCGAGCAAAAACTATTTCACCTTTTGACTAATTAACAACCCATCAAAACAAATACATTTTTTTACATATCAATAACATACAAACTCTTAAACTTATGAAATATACCCCGGATTCATTGTAATAGATGAATCCATCTACAGATCCACTTGTTAATCCCCCGGTGCAACCACATATAATACAATCTGTCCGATTGGTTCATTACAGGACTAACCTGAAAGAGCCATCTGAGTAACCAATCAAAATAGTGCTTTTATTTTCTCTGTGCATACACATTCTTACAGTATCTCTGATTTGCTCATTTACATGATATACTTTCCAAGTGACCATCCAAATGGTCCTTAGATGCGAATATATAGGCAGGTAGTTACACATGGCAGTGGGCGAACTGGCCAGACCTCTTTTCTGGTGGTGGTGGTGGGGGGGGGGGAAGGCAAAGTGAAATTGGGAGCGTGGGAAAAAGTTAATATCTTGTGGGGGGGATTAAGAAAAATATTGAGATTTTAAAACCATTTTGGCCAAAATCAATGATTTTTTCCAAAATTTTGGTGATTTTTTGTCCCAATTTTGCCTATTTTGTGCCCCAATCCCTCATTTATTTCTTTCTGCCTGGGGTGGAAAACTGGGAAATCGCAGGCGGGGAGGGGGGGCGCTAGAAAAAATTGAGGGGCAATGCCCCGCCTCCCATGGCCCCCCCCGTCCACTGACCTGATGTTTTCCCAACCCCTTACCCCTTGAAAGTGGATGAAACATGTGACACTGCATATGGTATGTGTCAAATAAAGCACCAAATTGATTAAACCTCAACAAACTTCCTAACTTTCCCACAAAACATAATTGGAAGGTCTGCATAAAAGTAAACTATTTGCTATATTTATGAATACAAAATATAAACCCGTTACTTCATCTGAACAAATAAACAAACAAGAAACCAGGAGTTATGATTGTTTTTTTTTTTTCAGTTAAGTTAACAATTTCAGTTCGAACTACATTTGTTATGAAACTATTACATACTTCATAATTGGGGGCCAAAATGTCAGCTTTTTATTTGCACAAGAAAGAATTTGTAAATTTGTCTCCCCCTATTCTCACACTAATGACTTCCCTGAAAGCAAAATAATTGTGAAAACAGAAAAAGCAACAGCTGCACATTCTGGAAGACACAGCTGGTCTTTGAACCATCCCACAATGCACTGCAAAAACATGTCAGTACTTAGGGATAAAAAGTGTTTTCAAAATATGTGCAAGAACCATAAGACATATCATGATCCTGCTAAAATTCCTAATTACTAGTGCTCTGTGGGCTAAAATGAAAGTGAAAGTCAGGTTTTTTTATTTGTTAAGAATAGGATTTTTGTTTGTGGGGATCACAATGACCTATGGGGTTGAAAAAATTTCACAAACCTGGTGCATTGTGGGATTGACTCAAACACCCCCTGGGAAACACAAAGAGGGGTGTTAATGTTTTCATTTTGATAGACCTGTCAAATCCGGATTATCGCTTGTGTGCTGCGTCAATTCTCTGTATTGTCACTACAGTTAAGGTAATGTCAACCCTGGTGCTTTTGTTTTTTAATACGAATTTCTGATTTTTGCAACATTTTAAACTTCAAACTGTGTTCTATAATAGGTTACCAACAAAAGGTTATCCACTGCAGACAGTCTTGAGCTGTATTTTTTTGCCGATTTAAAACATCTTTTGACCATTTAAAGTCCAAAACCGCTTTGGGTCTAACGGCGGGAATTTAAGCACATTTCACGCCATCAGGCGCAAGGCACACCATCGCGTCGCACGGTGAATTTTTGCTGCGTAATGAAGCGTGTGTGTTTAATGTACTTCCGCCGCGAACGCATCTTGAAAAACCAAAAAATAATATTTGAAAATGTAAACAAAAGTGCTATTTTAGACAATAGGAATTTCACTTTCTTCTAATTTCTGGAGTTAGAGACAAAATATGTTTGATTCAAATAGATGTCATAAAGATTATTTTGATCACTTGCACAACATACTCAATTGTGAAGTTTCAAAGATAAAGTTATTTGAGAAAGAGACAGCTTGAAATGGCGTGAAAAGTCACATTGTTACTAAAACATGGATTTTTCTCAATGTTAACAAAAAAAAACAAAACCTTCCTCAAAGATTTGGCAAATTTTTCAGACAAGATAATCAAAATACCGAGAGATAAAAGGTAAGGTTAACTTCTAACGATAGCATTTGGTCTTCTCCAGGGACGGTTTTCCTTTCCTCAATTGTTCATTTTTTTTTCTATCTTCTAACTAAGAATATTCTCCAATATCTACTCAAAATTTTTGGAAAAGAAAAGTAAAATCACAACTTTTTTTTGACATTTTTCCTTAATATTCGAAAAGTAGCTCTATTTTTAAAAAATGGGACAAAAAAATCCAACAAAGTGTTGTCATTGTTTCTAAAAATAACATAAGAAATCATGAAAATTCAAATTGTTTTTGTTTGGCTGTCTGAAAATTTTGGGGCAAAATCGTGTTTTTTTTTTTTTTGTTTAATATTTTTCCTCCAAATACCGAAAGTTTTACATTAATCTGCTGCCAGCATCGGTTCATCGTCCAATTTGTTTTCTAGAAATGGTATCTTTTTACATACAATAATCAAATATTTGCAAAGTTACAAACAAAGTAGATACTCGAACCTCAAGGTTCACCTGCCCTTAAAGCGGCACTGACACATTTTTCACAAAATTGAACTTTTTCTTCATTTTGCTCTAAATGATATCTATGCCATTGGAAGAATTGAGATATATTTTCACATAAAAATGACATACTCAAAAAACACAGATAGGTGAGTTAATAAGAAGGTTCAGACATCCCGTAATTTGTAGGCTAACGTTAGGTTTTCCATAACTTTAATCACCTAATGTGTATATTAACATTACATGAATTCATAGACTCGTACTCATTGATTTCACACCCTAATGTCACAAGACCGGTCAAACAGGGTGCATCCATGGGAAACATGCATACGGGTGCGTTTTCTTGTTGAACATGGGCCATTTCCTCACGTCGTTCTGCTGAACTAATGTCTCCGGCACATTATTATAAAATCGTTCTGTTTACCATAAGGGCGTCTGATTTGGTCTTAATCATTTCAGGTGCGGCTAATGTATATAAAGCTTTCAATCAAACCATGCAAAGATAATAATCGATTTTGTAAAATCTTGAGGGCGCACTATTTTTCAATGTGCCCGTGTCTCTTTAAGCTAAACGGGTGGAATTCTTCTCACTAGGGCATTTCTGGGTTAAATCATTTTGCAGTATGTGCCAAAATACTCATCCTTAAGCAAATATGCAAAAATCTGATTTTTGGGGATTAGTTGTAGATTTCTCTGAGTTAGTTTGGGTGGCAATTGGGAGTTAGGTGTCCATGCATAAGCAAATTTAAAACAAGACGAGCCTTAAACAGGACAATCTTCTGTCATTGTATTGCACATTTGTGAAATGAAAAAAACAAAGTGAGTTTTAGTATCACGATAATTGTACTGAATACTATGCAATGCATTCACTCATCATGATCAACCCTTTATTGTGAAACACAAGACAATTTCATGTATATCATTTTCCTTTTTCTTCATTCTCAACAGGGCTTGTCTTCTTTTTGCCGTCCGCCCGCCCCTTGCCATGGCCCCCCCGCTTCCTGTTTACCCCGGACGTTCAACTGGTCCCGTGTAAAGGGAACTCTTATCTCTGCAAAGGCCAAATCACACTATGTGTGTGTAATATCTGTCATACATTGCTGCACGTTGTGCCTGTTTACCACACGTGAAATAATAGTCTCTTGATGAAAAGTTCCATGCTATCAATGTTAAAAATATACATACAACCAATGTAATTCTGTACCACAATTGTAAATGATAACATTGGAAGTATTATTTTGGATAGCATTGGCTTAGAAGTCCAGTCCTACATTTACATTTTGTCAACAAAATTTTGCAATCTGACCCAAACAACATCGACAAACTGTTACATAGCTACCTTTAGGTTAGGACTAGTCCCATTTTAGTGCAAGCAGGGAATGTCACTATCACTAGCGGTGCAAGTAGGGGATGTATATCACCTGACCATGGCCTTGTATGGAAATATGAGACTCTTAAATTCAACGGCAAGTATCAGTACAGCTGAGAAGTGTAAATGTATGGGCTGTACACACACATAAGAACTGAGTACCACTGGATGAGGGTTTGGTCAATTAGGATTAATCTTCTGCCTGCCAGAAGAAAAGGTACTGAAACCACACACACACATACCTACAGCATTGATGGACATACAAGGAATTTAGATTAGTATGAGCCTCCTACACTACAGTGCTGCGACACAAAACCGAGATCCAATTTCAAATTAGCAAATGCAGCAATTGTCAATGCTTAATTTTAAAAGCTTTATCATAACCTTCCTCTGAGATGTTTATTAAATTGGATCAACATTTTTAACTTATAGAAAAAATCAGTTCAAAGGGGAAGACACTTATAGTTTAGTGAAAGTGCTTGGGTGCATATAACTTCAGAAATATTGTTGCGGCTTTAATAATTCTACAATTTAAGGCAGGAGATTTTTTTGAGATCAAATTTCTCTCAAATTTTCACGGAATCGGTTTGTAGACCACCTACCCGGAACGTTTTCGAAGGCCTTATTGGAACCACAAGTACAAACAAAAACCGCACACTTGTTTTTGAACTTGCCTGCTTCGTAATCTTTCCCCATAGAACACCATGAACGACAGAAAGTAACTAAAACCATCATCCTTACTACATAAAGAATGCGTTTCAGGCTTATCATCTTTCAGGTGTATCTATACCTGAAAGCATTCCAAATATGGAAAACAACTGGGGTTCGCAAAAATTGGTGGGCGCTTCTCTCTGTAAATCTCAATTCCCAATAGTACACAATTTGCGGCCCCTTAAAGTGGTATGTTGTACATCTGCATGGTTGAAGGTCCTGGGATATAACATACCCATCTACACGTACTAATCAGTAAATTTCACGGAAACATAAAAAAAGTGGGACATGGGCTACCCCAGACATAGCCATTAAACTCTAAAATGGAAAACGGTTAATTTGATATAGGAAAGGTCATTCGCTCTGTAGGCATCCCCGCCCCCCCGCCAAAGACTCGATGGCGCAATGAACTTTATAATGGTTCGAAAGTGAACTTCAACCGATCCCATGCTAAATAGTGTTGCTCATAATATTTTACACCTAGGAGGGCATGTAAATAAAACGATGACTGTCTATAATTGAAGATTTGACTCAACAGCGGATGTTTCTAACCACCAAAGTACCTATATGTATGTTCGTCAGATTGTTTTTTGTATGATCAACACTCCAACATTGCAATACCTATGGGGACCGAGGGAAGGGTAAAAGGACAGTTATTGCGAAGCAGTTTTTGTATCAATAAGTCCGATATGTCCAAGAATATCACTGATATTCCAAGATTCTCGATCTGATATTCCAAAGATTTCAACTCGATATTCCCAGATTCTCGTTGATATTCCAAGATTATCAACTCGTCTTCCAAGATTCTTGTCGATATTCCAAGTATCACACTCGATGATTCCAAGATTCTCGTCGATAGTCAAGATAATCAACTCAATATTCCAAATTCCTCGATCGATATTCCAAGATTCTCGATTGATATTCCAAGATTATCACCTCGATATTCCAAGATTCCTCGATCGATATTTCCAAGATTCTCAACCTCGATATATTCCAGATTCTCTGATTGATATTCCAAGATTATCACCTCGCTATTCCAAGATTATCAACTCTGCTTGTCCACGATTATCACTCGATATTCCAAGGATTCTCGATTAATATTCCAAGATTTTCAACTTGATATTCCAAGATTATCACTCTAATTCCAAGATTCTCGCTCGTATTCCAAATTCTCGCTCTTCCAGATTCTCGATTGATATTCCCCGATTATCAACTCGATTTCCCGATTTCTCAATTGAATATTCCATATTATCTACGGCGATCATCAAGATTCTTATTCGATATCCAAGATTATCACCGCATATTCCAACTTCTTCCGATCGTATTTCCAAGATATCAATCGATATGCCAAGATTCTCGATCGCTATCCGAGATTATCAACCTCATATTCCAAGATTTCCGGGACAAAAAAAAAAAAAGGGGACATAAGAGAAAGTAATAAGCATCCGAACAGATGGAAGCTGACGACGGGGAGAAGGGGGTTGTAAGGAAAGCTTAAGCAGTAGATGGGAAGCGGTAAGGGAGGACAAAACCGGTAGCCAATCACAAAGGGGTAACGGTGCAGCAGTAGAGGTGGATGAAGCGTGAACGAGAAACACAGGGGAAAAGAAAAAAAAGAACTACGGTAGGTACTAGGAGGAGACAAGTCGGAGTACGGGAAGAAGCGATACGCAAGAGGATCGAAAAGGTGTACGAGGAGAAGGGGAAAAGAAAAAACAGGAAAGGGTAAGTATGGCGAGGATACACGGAGGTGGGGGAAAAGACGACAGAAGGATAGAGATCTCGAAGGTAGCAAGTACTGAGGAATGAAATCTGAAAAGTGGGTAGAGGGGGATGGGTACAAAAAATACACGAAATAGGAAGATGATCTATGAAGTTGGACAAATGCTTAGAGACAGGAAGAAGAGAATTTTCCCTCTCCTTCTCCTCTGTCTTTTTGCGATCGCTCCCTTTACGTAAGCCAACGGTACAAATAGGGGTGTAATCTAAGGCATTGAATGTGAAATGAGCTTGGGAAGTCCCAGTGAATGGAGGTGGCAGAGGGATGAATCTAAAGAGAGAAGATCTACGCAGGAGAAGAAAACATGAGGTGAGCACTCGAAATATTCCAAGAAATTCTCGCATTGATAGTCCAAAGATTATCAACTCGATTATTCCAAGACTTCTCGATCGATATTCCAGATTATCACTCATAGTCCAAGATTATGCAACTCGATATTCCAAGGATTCTCATTGTATTCCAAGATTATCAACTCGATATTCCCAAATTCTCGATTCGATATTCCAAGATTCTCGACTGATTCCATACTTCATCGTATTCCAAATTCCTCGATTAATTCCAGATTATCACCTCGCTAATTCCAAGATTCTCGATTGATATTCAGATCCCCGATTGATATCCAAGATGTATCAACTCAATATTTCAAGATTCTCGATCGATATTCCAAGATTATCACCTCAATCTTCCCGATTCTCATCGTTATTCCAGATTCAACTCGATATTCCAGATTCTCGATCGATGATTCCAGATTATCACCTCATCGTCCAAGATTCTCGATCGATATTCCAATATAATTTTTAAATAAAACATAACAGATTCTCGATTGATATTCCAAGATATCACTCGTATATTCCAGACTTCCTCTGATCGATATTCCAAGATATCACCTCGATATATCCCAGATTATCAACTCGCTATCCAAGATTTCTCAATTGATTCCAGATTATCAACTCGATTCCAAGATTCTCGATCGATATTCCAAGATCTCATATCCAAGATCACGATCTTACAAGATTCTCGATTGATACACCAAGGTAGCACTCGATATTCCAAGATTCTCGATTGATATTCCACGATTCCTTGGATTCTCCAGACTTCCCTCGATATTCCAGATTCTATCGATATTCCAAGATTTCACTCGATATTCCAAATTCTCGATCGTGTTCCAAGATTATCACTCGCTATTCCCAGATTAAATCAACTCGATATCAAGATTATCAACCGATATTCCAAGTTCTCAACTCGATATTCCCAGATTATCAACTCGATATTCCCGATTCTCTGATCGATATTCCAGATATCGACTCGATATTCCCGGTTTTTATTCTATTGCACTTTGAGAGAGAATCCAGGTTATCAACAGATGTCCTTGACAGTAAGGATCTTTCACGTAGCACGTGAACTAACCAAAATAAAAATCTTACCATTATCCGTCTTCCTCGATCGATATTCAAGATTAATCAACTCAATGTGTCCAAGTTCCTCATTGACTCTTCAAGATTCAACTCTATATTCCAAGATTCTCGATTGCTTTCCAAGATTATCAACTCGATATTCCAGATTCCTCGTGATTTCCAAGATTTTCAATGTTTTTTATTCATATGCACATTTGGAGGAGAATCCGTTTATCAACGAATATTCAAGTTGGAAAGAGGATCTTTCAGTAGCACATACTAACCAAATAAAATCTTACCAGTTAAATCCTTCCTCCTCCTCCTGCTCATCTTTGGGTTCTTGGGGTGTGTCATCTTCCTCATCAGCCTCTCCTTCCTCCTTCTCTTCAGGTTTCTCTAAGATGGCAGTGTGTAGTCTCTTCTGGAATTTGGCCAGTATTGCTAAAGTCTGCAAAAAATAAAACACAGAATATCAAATTAAAGGGGCATTTCATGATCCACAACCTCGTCCCCCCGACTTGCCTCAAAAGAGTTGGGATTTTTATATCATCTGCACCGTTGGCCTTAGTAATCCATGTAAACCAAATCTTAAGTGCAAATTCGGTCGTATCTGTAAGATATTCGCAATTGTGTATTTTCTGTCTGTAAACGGACAGAAATTACAGCACGGTGGTCTATGGGACCGTGGGAAACAAGCACTTGTTCATAACACAAAACCGCAAGATCGGGATCAACTCAAATTTTGTGAATAAGCTTTTCTCAGGGATATCTAGTGAACTATGAATAAAACAGAAGGTGCTGGAATCACAAAATGCACCTTTAAGACTTGATGTAACTGAAATGATCAGGATTAGCCTAGCCTTTCATCAAGGTGTTGTACTATGTTTTTATTTGCTACAGTCCCTGTATACAATCTCTGTATATGATGTGGTATAGCGCCTTCTTGTGTGCTTTGTTTTTCTTTATTTTCCAGGATATATCTCCCATAACTTTGCTAGGAACTGATTGGGCAATACATAGTACGGCATGTGATGACAACAAACACAATGACAACGCTGCAGAATTTGACGCACAAGTTATCGACAACCGCCCAGACAAAATTAAAAATTCAAACATTAAAGGACATTCTTAAACAGCTGTGAAAATGTAAGTAATTTCATTGGCTGATGCCCGGGTTCAATGTGTTTAATTGAACGCAGGTAGTACGCGATACGTATTGATGTTATTTTTAGGTTGAAGCGCTCACGTCATACTGCGTTTTGCTACGTTCGCGCGCGCCTGCCAACGTTGCGTCTTGTTGCGTATGATCGTTGCGTTCAACGGGTTGTTCGATTGTTGTCACTGGGTGGTGGCAGTCCTTTCGTGTTGTATTAAGCCGTAAAGCATCGCGAAATTGGGTTAACGATGACCTTAAATTGTAAAGTGTTTAAGAATTGGACAGTTAAAAGTATGAGTTGGGAACCGG
Organism: Ophioderma brevispina; assembly: GCA_023653785.1. Taxonomy (NCBI): domain Eukaryota; kingdom Metazoa; phylum Echinodermata; class Ophiuroidea; order Amphilepidida; family Ophiodermatidae; genus Ophioderma; species Ophioderma brevispina. Next base: position 21,689 of record JAMKCH010004657.1, on the reverse strand, counting down.
TATCCTCTTTACGACGAATTGAAAACCCAACCACCCCCCCGCCCACGGCCAGGACACCATATTTTGCGTGGAAGAACTAGGCTCCGGGCCTCGTTCTGACCATAAAATAATGGTCTAGCCTTGGGTTTCAAATTCGTTCGTAAAGAAGTACCGGTTTTCACAAAATAATACCTGTTTTTCTAAGGTGGAATAGTATCTTCGTTGTGAAAACAAAAACAAAAAATAGTAATCCTTTGATGAGCTTTGAGACAAACAATTAAATTACGGTGGCCGAAGTTACTATTAGGCATCTTCTGAATTTGGCCAGTATTGCTGAAGCCTGCAGAGTGAAAATGTCAATAAATCTAGATTGAGTATTGATATAGCTGGACAAGATTGAGGTGAGGGTTTATCTTCTTGTAAGATCAGAGTCTCCAGGGTGGGGGGGGGGGGGGAGGACGCGATATGCTCAATTTGGGAATTGGGGCATCCTAAAGGTAATTGGGGAACTGCTAAAGGGGCATACTATGGCAGTCCATGGGTCCCAGTGACATAAAAAAAATCTATCTCTTAAACCTCCATTTGTCAAAGATCTTAGTAATATCATGATAATTAGTAGAAAAAAAAGTGACTTCAAAATCAGTCGGGGTTAGTGGATAACCCGCTGCAAAATTAGGGTAATTTCCATAAACGGTCATTTAGATTTAAATAATTCGTGACATGGCCTAGTCTTTAGTCAAGTCTGTGTGTAACGTGTTCTGATTATGCGTCAGAGCGGCCCTGCCATACCATTAAGTCTTTGAAACAGGCTAGCACCCGGGAGTTGATGCCGTTTTGAATTTGCTGGTTGATTTTAGGTTGGCATGTCCTACATCCCCCCTGAGAAGCCTATGGTGACATTCAGAGGCCCGTCGAGAGGAACGGGCAAGTTATTTTGAGGTGCTTCAATTCAATGGCAAGCTATTCAGAAAAGCTACAATCCCGCACAAAGAAGTTTCGAACACCCATGGTAATTTTCTAATGCAATGAAGGCCTAAATGGACCATAGAGATCACACTGAAAAATACTAACTTTTATTGGAAAGCTTGAAACCAACCCTAACACTTGACCCCTCCCCTTCCCCTCCAATCAATGTTGGGTGGTCTTAAGAGCGCATGTTTCAACATTGATCAGGGGGAGATGGGGATCAGTTTATAGTAAGACATATAAAGTGTTCCAACAATTTTGGCCGAGATTGTAGACCTGTTCATTAGAGTTATCAATAACATTGATATTTTTTGTCGTATCTCACCTATTTGTTGTTTTTTCAAGCCGAAACTAATTGACTTTTTTCTTTGAAGCCTTGCGCTCGATTTAAGACCATTTTGAACAAAATCGGACCTACGGTTATGATGCGGCATTACGTAATCATATCTTATTTATTTGATTTATTTGTAGTAAGAGGATGTGTGCGCATACTTTGACACACATCATGGCCAAAAAATCCAACTTTTCCTTGAAAAAAATGGCAAAAAAACCATGCAATTTTTTTAGATTTTTCGCATTTTTGCATGACGTCAAGTTTGACTTCACTGTGACGTACTTTTTTTGGTATCAATGGACTCTGGAGGGTCATAGCTATCCATTGGTACCACACATATGATAGTTCATCAATCCGTTTCCGAGATACTAGGGCCCCCCGGCGGTGAGATCGGTCCAAAAAGCCCGGCTCTTTTAGGGTTAAAGGTGCAACGAGAGATTTCAAGTCATCCATATTTTCTGTGATCTGTAATGATTTCCCATAGATTAGACACTCAATAGATTCCCTACCTTTTATTTGGTTATAGAAGTAACTTAAAATAAAAACAAAAGGTGATTTGTATATGCTTATATTTCAATAGAAAACATAGGCTGAATTTAGTATTTGCTCCTATACGAAATTAGAAATATCACAATTTTTGTACAGCTTAATCCTTACAGATGGGGATATTTTTGATATAAAGCTTTACACCAGTGCTAAAATCAGAATTTTTATTTTTTTTGGGATACCTGTTATTTGAAATCTCTCATTGCACCTTTAAGGGGAGGATGCATGGGAACCCATGTAATATGCTATAGACTATTAGCTCCATCTGTCTATGTGCAGGTTGCATTTTAAGGAGAAATGCGTTGATTATTTCATGCATTATATGACATACTTCATCAATGCACAGGTTGTTGGTGTAAAAGAGTACTCATAACTCCATCTTGCAACAACAAACAAACCCTTTAAGGGTTTCAACCTTGTGGTTTTAAAGCTAGTTTGATTGCTTATTTTAAAAGTGCATTTTGTGATCCTAACACCTATTTTGTTTACTGTTCACTAGATATCCTTGAGAAAAGTTTATTCCCAAAATTTTAGTTGATTTCGATCATGTGTTCAGGTGTCTTGAGCAAATGTTTGTATCACAATGTTAAATAGGCCACTGTACTGTAATTTCTGACTGTACAACAGAAAATATAAAAATTTCGAAATTCTTGCAGAGTCGTCATTTGCAATCGAAGTTTGTGAATGGGGACAAAGGTCACACAGGGTCACTAGAGGTCAATGTGTGTACACCCCATGAGTCTTGCACTATTAGTTTGCTGATAAGTACTTAGTTAACTAGTCAATGCGTGCAAGTGTAGTCTAGTCTATGACGTGCAGGGTTAACATTTTCAACACGCATGCATGCATGCACACACATGCACATACACATGCATGCATGCACATACACATGCATGCATGCATGTACATACACACACATACACACACACCAAGTAATCCCTATGTGACAATCTTTACACAAAAACTAATAGTCAGGTGGAAGTTTAGGCACACAACCTGAAGGATGGAAATGGAGTATAGACTTTTTCTATTGATAGATTTTAGTTCATTAGGACCTAAGCCAATAATTTTTGGAGGGTATGCAAAATTTGTTACAGTGCCATTTTTGAAAATCCAATATGGCTGCTACCATGTCCAAAATCACTAAAAATCCCTTAAGTATTTCCGATAGAGACAAATATTTCTAGGTACTCCGGTGTTTTAAGTACGAGAAAGTGTTGGTAATGTAACTTTATCATTATATTGCCACAAAAATCCAATATGGCTGCTCAAAAGTCAAATATGCTCTCGGAATCATTAAAATGATCTTAACACCTCCATTATACCTATTTACGCTACTTGAATAATACTTAACACCTAAAATATGTTCTGCAGGTGTTCAAAATATGTTACAATTGATCACACTCTGCAAGTGTTACTTTAACACCTCTAGAATGCATTTCCAACGCATCCGGACACGTCAAGTGTTCTGCACATTTTGCAGTTTAGAGGCTTGATTCCAGTGTTTATATGCATGCTTTGTGCTTTACACTTATGAGATACATGTATTTGATCACTAGAAACCCTTAACTGGCATTTCTCTGTAATGGACATTTTCAAAATTAAAGATGGCAGCCAATACAGCCGCCTTTAAAAATAGTAAAACCTACATTATATGTGTATTATATGTAGTTAGATCAACTAATTATTATTATAAAGGTGTAAATTAAGGTATGGGGTAAGTATTTGACCATTTGACATTCCTATCTGGAATTTCTGTTTCTTTAACATGCAAAAATGGTAAGATGGGGGGCCAATGTGACTGCCTTTTTACCTTCTTTAAATCCTATAAATTACGATACATCTGTATTGTATTTAGTTAAAACACCCAAAATGATTATTAAAGTTTAAATTAAAGTATGAGATGTATGCTTTTGAGCATTAATAACTCGTATATGGTATATTTGTTTTGCCAATACTTAAAATTCAAAATGGCGGCCAGTATATTATGAATATATGACAATTCGTAGGTTTCAAAGATCTTAAAGGCAGCCATATTGGCTTCCATCTTGATTGGTAAGCTTGCTAGCACACTTGAAATGTCAGATATGAGTTCCTACTGGGTATAGAGCGCAGAATTATGCCTCTATCACAAATAATTGAGGAATTATGGTCACTTGAATGATTTCAGGGCGTACTGGGTTTTAGGGTGGCCATATTGGGTTTGATGGTAATGTTGTGATCAATTCACGTCAATAACTGGTCCAAAAGATTCCCCGTGCTTTAAAACCTGGATCTAGTGCATAAAATTATGGCCATTTGAATGAATTTAATAGTGATAGCGGCCATATTGGATTTTTAGAAAATGGCACTGCACGAAATTTTGCACACCCTCCAGAAATTATTAGCTTAGGTCATCATTGACAAAAATCGATCAATAGAAAAAGTCTGTACTCCATTTCCACCATGTGCCCACAATTCCTCCTGACTATAAGAGTAGCACCAATACAAAAACGCATTCCTATGAGGAAAGACTTCAATGCCTCTAATCACATTTTTTGTGTTGACCCCTCATGAACCTAATTTTTAAGTCTCTTTTAAAATGTTGGGTATTTTCGTAAATAAATCTATTTTGAGAATGAGACGATCAAAAAATTAAATCTTCCAGTCCGGTTACCCCAACCAAACATTTCTTTTGAAAAGGCGTAATGGGCAACAATGGACCAATTTTGACTGGCCTCACACTGCCTTCAGCACACATGTTACATGTTAAACACACCCAAAACATATCAATGCGTGGAAATTACAAGAAATCCCCATATTCACCAATCTTACAAATTTACCGGTCTAAACTTTCCCATGGGGCCCAACACGGAGCGACACGACCCTGTGGGGTATTATGTAATAAGACCATACATGCTGTTCATATGCCTATGCATTAAGACATGAAGGACTGAACAGCTGTCCTTAAACATTTTATGTACACTCCCTGTCCAAATCCGAATGGCTGCGATATGCTATACTCATGCGCGAAAAAATCACCAACTATTGTGCTATTGCAGGCTTGGTAAGAAATGTTTCCCTTTAAATAATTGTACATTTCTTTGCTTCTCTGATCATGAATCTTCAACCTTGGGGGGGGGGGGGGAGGGGAGCATTTTTGCACAGGAGTATAATATATTGTAGATTATTGAGCTTTCATAATGACAATGTATACCTTTAGCGAGACACTTTTTGCCACAGCAGGCAGTAGGCAACACAATCTCTAGCTTTTTGGTTAAAATTTACATAGAATTGTGGCACAGAGAGATGGATAAATTGACATAATTTCATTATACCTTTCACACTTGGTCTATATTATTTGTTCTATTAACAGAACAAAGTGAAGAGGGGATTTTCAAGCTTGCACACTTGTTTTGTATTTATGTAATTGTTGGTTTAAAGTCAAGGTGGTACAAAATGTCTTATAGGTGTTTGCTTTCTTTTGTACCTCCTCCATCTGTTGTATTTTTAATTGTTTTGTGTTTTGATGGAAATAAATTTGAATTTGATCACTTAGTAGCATTACCTCTATTATCACTACCCCACACCCATTACTATGTAATTTATGAAAAAATGCACTTTATTGTTGATTTCAACAGGAGTCTCTTGGTTATAAAAGATCTTTGAACATCCACGAACATCATCAGTCATCATGTTTTTTTCTACAACTTGTGAAAAAAAGTTTCATATGAAGGTTGTGAGGAAAAGTCACAAGAAAAGAAAGTACAACGCTAGCTTACTTCATGTAAGATACATCCTTTTGGCGTACTAAGTGCCTCCTTCCAAACAAACCCAGACATCTAGCACTTTGATCAGTGAGCACTCCAGATATAAATCCCAAATTTGGAGGCAGAAAAATTAGATTCTTCAAAGTTTGATCAACACAAAATTTGCCAGGTTTATAAAATCATGTCTATACTCTGTTTTGACTTGAGTAAGAGGTGAAATTGTGACACTTTGCACTCGTCCCTGATATTCTTTGTCCTAAGGTAATTAGTAAAGGCAAAGTGTCCTGCCGAGCAAGTTCGTGCGTGGAGTGCCCACTCTTTCATTAGGCGGTTTGGGTCAGACTCGTCAGTGTAATTTTTGCTGTGGGGGATTAAGAGGGGTTCACACACTCCTACAGCACAAGTCTGTGACCCTCCAGTCATCGCTGGTACCCATTTATATACCCAGGTGGAAAGGAGCCAATGAGGTTAAAGTGCCTTACAAGTGCAAACACATTAGCTGAAGCAGGCTTGAACCCACAACCTTTGGAGGTGAGTTGGCCCCGCTATTCCCACTGGACCACATGCGCTTGTCCTATCTTTCTGTTATATGTATAAGCTTGACTATGATATTCCATTCAAATCCATTATTTCCCGATGTGCAAGACCTACCTATATCTTGGATTGTGTTTGTGGGGCCATCTTGGTGGCACATAGAAGATTGATCACCAATATTGCTCTAGGCGCAGGTCTTCCTTACTAACCTCAATAAGGGCAGCTATTGATTCTGATCTGTTTGAACTTTGAAATGTTTGTCCCTCTAGCCAGAAAAAAAATGAAAATTTTTTATAGTAGCAGTCTGTAGCAGGAGTGGGGATCGATATCGAACCCCAGACCCCCAATGTATATGAGCATAGCTATCTAACCACTCAGCCAGATTGCTTGTAATTCCGGGCGTTTGGGGACACCCAAACTGCAGTAGTCCAATGTTTTACTTCCGTTACTTACAGACAAGGGTAAAAGTTTATACTGTCGGCTACCAGGTCAGAGTGTTTTGTTTTTGTTTGCAGTGGGAAAATGGGGATGGGAAGAGATGGGATGGGGAAGAGAGGGATGGGTAAGAGTCGTCTCTTACTAAGAGATGGGGATGGGTAAGAGATGGAGATGGGTAGAAGATGGAGATGGTAAGAGAGATGGGGATGGGTAAGATATGGGAATGGGTAAGATATCGGGATGGGGTAAGAGATGGTGATGGGTGGGATGGGTTAAGAGATGGTGATGGGTTTGGGATGGGTAAGAATGGGGATGGGTTTGGAGGGTTTGGGATGGGTAAGAGATGGGGATGGGTTGGGATGGGTAAGAGATGGGGATGGGTTTGGGATGGGTAGAGTGGGGATGGGTTTGGGTGGTGTAAGAGATGGGGATGGGTTTGGGATGGGTAAGAGATGGGGATGGGGTTGGGGAGGGTAAGAGATGGGGATGGGTTTGGGATGGGTATAAGAATGGGGATGGGTTGGGGAAAATGTGTGGGGTAAAAAGAGATGGGGGGAGGGTTTGGGATGGGTACGAGATGGGGCTGGGTTTGGGTATGGTAATGAAGAGTGGGATGGGTTGGATGGGTAGAGAGGGGGGGGATGGTTGGAGGAGGGTTTAAGGGATGGGGATGGGTTTGGGTGGATAAGAGATGGGGATGGGTTTGGGATGGGTAGAGATGGGGCATGGGGGAAAGAGATGGGTATGGGAAGAGCGTGGATGGGACTGAATGGGCCTAAGAAGACATTGGCGATTGGGGAAGAGATAGGGATGGGAAGAGATGGGTATGGGGAGGAGAGATAAGACAAGATGGGAGAGATAGGAAGAGATGGGGATAGGGAAGCAGCATGGGGATGGGTAAAGAGATGTGTATGGGAAGAGATGGGAGAGGGGACGAGATGGGGATACAGAAGATATGGATGGATAATGAGACAAGGGTGGGGAGAAATGGGGATGGGTAAGAGATGGGGATGGGAAGAGATAGGGATGGGTAAGAGATCGGGGATGGGTAAGAGATGATGATAGGGAAGATATGAATGGATAAGCGATGGGGGGGGAAGAGATGGGATGGGGAAGAAATTAGAAGAGAAGAGATGGGATGGTAAGAGATGGGGATGGGTAAGAGATGGGGATGGGTAAGTGATGGGGGGGTAGCGATGGGGATGGGAAGAGATGGGGATGGGAAGAGATAGGGAGAGGGAGAAGGGCGGGGGGGAGGAAAATGCCCAATGCCAAGTCAATCTGAACCCTCAAAGTGTGTGAATTCTCAATTTTAATCAATAGTTCTTATCAAATCTAAATCACCCGAGGAATTGGCTACATGAACAATGTCCAGTAGGGTAGTCATTTTGGATATGAACGGGACCTTCAAGAGCCCCCATAGGACAAAAATGCCTACAATAGTGACTACAACCCAGACCTATCCAAAACCAATTCTGCACACGGCAGACAAACTACAAACAAATGTTTGCCAATTTCCATGGATGACACTATAACAGGCGAGGCACCCAGCTGGTAATTGAATAAGAGTAGGCCAACCCCTGGAGTATTGCGTTGCATTTTGAGGATAAATCCAAAGACTGCCGAAATAATAACTCCAAATTCGGAGGAAACGCTCCGAGGCAAACCAGTCCTGGTACCGGGATTGCAGCGCCAGAGGTTGCAGCGCTAGGTGAATCGTAAGGGATACCGACTAACTCGTAGGTCTGATAGCAAATAGAGATGAAAACCATGACTAAGGCACCACAGGCAAGGCCGACTTGTAGTGCTGCGTATTGTTTATTTATACTGTTATCGTCACGGTTATGTTGCGGAGAGAGAAGAGCAAGTCATGTGCACATTGAAGTGGGTACGGTGTGTTGAAAGCTTTACAAGCTCATGTGCAATTAAAAGCTGCTTACTTTCAAGAGTATGTGGGGAGTGAGATGGCTGGGAAAATGTATGAAATAGACTGACTTTGCAAATAATATCCAATTTGTAAAGAGAGAGTGCCAATATTTGATTTACTGTTTCATTAACTTAAGTTAGAATCAAAGCAAGTTTGAAAACTTTGCGAATTTGTCCTTTATTTATCACATTTTTTCCTAAATGAACTGGAAGAGAACACTTAACAGGTAGAAACTGTAATTTTCCAGAGCTGGCCATTTTCAGAGGTCTGTTTTGGGTGTTTAAACCAATCCCATAAGGCATTGCAACATGCCTATTTGTATGTACAAACTCAATATATTGCATCTTGGAGAGGGTGTGGCTTGTTTTGGGTGATAAATGTCCAGCTCTAATGTGGACACTTAAAGATGGAATGACCTTTTAGGTCTGATTAATCTGATAAATTTTTCCCTCTGATTAGAATGGCCTTCACCCGAACCCCCATCTGTAAAGTTTGTGGATATTTCAACCCATTTTTAAGCGAGAGCTAAAAATATGATTTTGTAATCCCCCATAGAGTACTGTGTGAAATTAATATTGGTCGACCAAAATGGGGCATATATTCGGTCATAACATCCAAACCAAACGTCCTAAGATTTCACAGGGTAAATGAGAAAAATTGTAGCTTTTTTTCTGATACCAAAATTTTTACCACTTCCGGCAAAATATGGGGTCCCTAGGAACGAGGCTATTAGCGATTGGACAATGGACCTTTAATTTGACAACATTTCACACAAAGAAGGTACAGGTGTTGTGACAACTGAGGGCAATTTCCGTCAACGAAAAAAAAAATGTTGTGCTTTGAGATATGTAACACTCTCTTACACCTTCCCAAAAGCAGTTGCCCCAATTCTGTCAAAAGCAAACCATGTGAACTCATAACATCCAAAACTACAGCACTGAAATAGCTCCCTCTACATAAGAAACACATTAGCTAGGTTGGAGCGCATAGCCACAGGGCTTGCCCAGGCTAAACCTCTCATTTCCTTACGATGTTGACATGGCCCAAGTGGCTGACCTCCTATAATCCACAAATGTTGTGCTGTGTCATACCTTTCAACTAGATTTTAGTCTTGTCTGAAATAGAGTTTCTGTTGAAGACAACCTGATAAAAATGCTGAAAAATTGCTCATGAATTCCTCGATGTGTTGCTGTGAAAAGTAGCTACTTTCTCATCTTCCCACATTCACTCTTTGTGTTTTAAAAATTGAAGTTTTAACGATTTATGCGAAAAATTTCCAACGTAATAAAAAAGCTCCCCCATACTGAACCCCGTGGACTACCCTGGATGCAATGGCATCACGGATGGTGTTTGTTGTCATGGTGATTACCATGGCAACAAAACTTATCCATCCTTTCTGGGAGTGATCCTTCAAGTTTGCACAGCCTGACAGGTGCATTGAGAGTCTTGTCAAAAAAGCGCCTTCAAAATCGGGATCACTACCCTCTGTTGCCTCCTCTCACCCAGATTATTTCTGACTTAATCTGTCATCGTAACTGTAACACTAATACTCAAGCTTTACCAAGAACTCTCTAACTCTAACCTCTACAATATGTAAGGGATGCAATGGTGGAGTCCTGGGGTGGGGGAGGGGCAGGGTGGTCAGTTTGTAGATGAGGCCAAAAAAAAAATTGTTTGATTGTCCTCATCCGACCGACCCTAATTTTGGAAATAAGGAAAAAGTTTTTTTTCCCCTTTTACTGTGCAAAAGAATACCGACCCTAATTTGGAAAAATTCCTAATTTTTTTTAATTTTAACTTTCTGAAATGTAAAAAAGATGTTTAAACAGTTTCTTAGCATGTTAGTTGGGTTTCATAATGTACAAAGATGCATTTTTGAGTAAGAATCAACTTGATTTTTAGAGTTTGATTAACTCGTCGGCCACACCACATACTGTCGTATTTTACAAAATACGTTTTCCGAGAAAATCGCAATTCAAAATCTACCGCAACATTTCGTGTCTATACGGTAGAACGAAGCACAAAGCAAACATCTACACTATACTGTTTTGAAGAAAACATTTTGAAGTCCAATATAAACCATAAATCCAACTTAATACTGCAATTATATTATCTTAATTAGGCTACAAAGTTATGTCTGCATGTGAAATCACAAAAAAGGTATTGCAAAATACAACGCATATTACACCGTTGTTTTTCAATGTACGTAAAATAGATCACTATGTGAAAAGCTTGTTTACGAAATAACGATGGAAATACGTCAAAATAGGTCTGTATGTGAAATTGTTTATTTTGGGATCGGCAAAATACGACGCTATATCAAACACGTGTAAATGTATGGCGATTTTAAAATACGACAGTATGTGAAATACGGATATGATGATTTTGAGGAAAATGATAAAAATCTGTAATTATAAACTAATTAATTAGGTATCCTCACATTTTGAAACTTTGTGGATGGCAAGAACTCGATGAATTAACTAAGTAGGCGGAATTTCGCAAAAACCTCAAAAATGTGAAATACGACAGTATGTGATGCGGGCGACGAACTTATTAATACAAACAAACATGTTTCCATACAGTTTGCTATTGACATGAAAAAAAAAAAGGTTTTTCCGACCGACCCAACTCTAAAAGTCATCTATGGACAATCAAACAATTTTTTTTTGGGGGGGGGGGCTGAGCTGTAATCATGTTTTTTTTTAAAATTTAATGTGGTCAATGTAATACTGAAGTTTGGACAACTTACAAAAAATAAACCCAACCCAATCTCAACCCAATTTCTTATTATAATCCTAACTCCAACCCAATCCCAATCTAACCCAAACCCCACTCCAACCCCAGCCTTAAAAAACTCAAACTAATCCTAATCCTGGTATCTATCTTCCAACCAAATCATATGCCACCCCCAATCTTAACCCCAATCCTAACCCCAATCCTAACCCGCATCCTAACCAACGAAATCCTAATCCTGGTATCTATCTATCCAACACATATGCCAACCCAATCTTAACCCCATCCCAATCCCTAACCCCCATCCTAACCCCAAAGCCTTAAACCAAACTAATCCTAATCCTGGTATCTATCTATCCAACCAAACATATGCCACCCCCCAATCTTAAACCCAATCTAACCCCATCCTAAACCCCAGCCTTAACCAAACTAATCCTAATTTTTTTCCTGGTATCTATCATCCAACCAACATATGCAACCCATCTTAACCCATCTTAACCCCAATCCTAACCCCACCTTAAACCAAACTAATCCTAATCCGGTATCTATCTATACAACCAAACATATCCAACATCCAATCTTACCCCAATCCTAACCCCAACCTAACCCCAGCCTTTAAACAACTAAGCCTACTCCCTGGTATCTACTATCCACCCCAAACACAAGGCCAACCCCATCTTAACCCCAATCCTAACCCCAATCCTAACCCTAGCCTTAACCAAACTAATCCTAACCGGTATCTATCTACCAACCAAACACATGCCAACCCAATCTTAACAACCCCCAACCTAACCCCAAATCCTCAACCTAGCCTTAAACCAAACTAATCCTAATCCTGGTATCTATTCCCCTATCCAAACCAAAGCACCTGCCAACCGCAATCTTCAAACCCCAATCTACATCTTTCCCCAATCCTAACCCTAGCCTAAACCACACTATCCTAATCTGGTATCGATCTATCCAACCAAACAATTCCAACCCAATCTTAACCCCAATCCCTATACCTACCCCCAATCTAACCCAGCCTTAAACCAAACTAATCCTAATCCTGGTATCTATCTATCCACCAAACCATATGCCAACCAATCTTACCCCAATCCTAACCCCATCCTAACCCCATCCTAAAACCAAACTAATCTCCTAATCCTGGTTCTATCTAATCCAACCAAACAGAGCCCCCATCTTAAACCCAATCTTAACCCCAATCCTAACCCCAGCCTTAACCAAACTAATCCTAATCCTGGTATCTATCTATCCCACCAACCACATGCACCCAATCTTAACCCCAATCCTAACCCCAATCCTAACCCCATCCTTAACCAAACATCCAATCCTGGTATCTCTCTATCCAACCAACACATGCCACCCCATCTTAACCCCAATCTAACTGCCCAATCCTAACCCCAGCCTTAAACCAAACTAATCCTAATCCTGTATCTATCTATCCAACCAAACCTCTGCCCAACCCAATCTTAACCCCCAATCCTAACCCCAATCCTAACCCCAGCCTTACCCAACTAATCTAATCCTGGTATCCATCTATCCACCAAACTATCTGCCACCCCAATCTGACCCATCCTAACCCCAATCCTAACCCCATCGTAAACCAAACTAATTCCTAATCCTGGTACTATCTACCAACCAAACTCTGCCAACCCAATCTTAACCCCAATCTTAAATCTTAACCCCATCCTAACCCCCACATAACACCAAACTTACCTAATCCGGGTTCCCTATCTATCCAACCAACCTATGCCAACCCAATCTTAACCCCAATCCTACCCCAATCCTAACCCCAGCCTTAACCAAACTTCTAATCCTGGTATCCTATCGATCCAACCAAACATATGCCAACCCAATCAATTAACCCATCCTAACCCCAATCCTATCTTAACAAACCTAACTCACCAACCATACCCAACCTAATCCGAACCCCCATCCTAATCCATGCACACCCAAGTGGGCGCTCATTGAAAATCAAATTGACCCTTGGGCCTCGAACCTTTTATATTTTATCCATCGCTAATGTGCTATTATAATCGGAGTACTACTGCAATTCTGATTTGATTTGCTACAATCAAAGTTCCACAGGGATTTTTCCCGGTCCTCTTTGGCCAGCAGGTCCAACACGTAAAATGCTCATCAGATTGGAGTATAGGACTATTTGATTGTACTCAATATGATGTATGCCGTGTAATGAGCCAATCAGATATACTGTTAGAAAGCTGTAGTCCTCAGGAGTTTAAATACCCCCAACTGGACTTGAACACACATAATGCCATCGCATTGGTTCCTGGTTAATGTCTTCTGCACAAAAATTTCCCACTTTAGCCCTATTATACTGCAATAGTGGGAATTTGGCTATTTTGCGATCACAGTATTAGTCAGTGACTCATACTGGGCACGTTGATACTTATTTTTATATGAATATTTAGAGGAGATCTAAGTATTAGGCTATATATTCTAATATTTATAGCACCAAGAATGTTGACCAACTAGTCATTTATTGCAAAAGAAAAAAGGAAGTGCCCACCCCAATCTTGGTACAATTTGTTCCAAAAAATCTTGGTGAAGCAAGGGTTAAACTTAAGTCACCATGGTGGCCAGTGTTTTCGGTAACAGGAATCCTCCAATTCAGCTGGTTAATTTTCACTCATAGAATTAGTTGCAACAACACAGCATCAGATCGTAAGCACAGATTAATCACTGAAATACATAGATCCTGTCATAAAAATCACCAAGTTATGATGGAATGCATATCACTGGCTCATGGCCTCTAATGATACACCTATATTTTGGTGAACATAGTTTGTATTCATGTCTAAAAACACAACATTTTTTTTCAAAACAAGTTTCATGAAAATATGCAACCTTTCTTAAAGTGTCTCTGATTTGCTCATGCTATGACATAACTGATATAACCTCTAGTAACCAATCAAAATAGACCTCGATATACTGTAAAAGTGGAAATTTTTTGCGCTACAATGAATTTTCGCGCTTTCTCGTTTCGCGCACTTCTGAGCTAGCGCGAACTTAAAAACTCGTTAAAATGTTTATTTTGTGTGTACATCTATTAGGAGGCTAAAAAGCGAATTTAAACAGCAAAAATGTTTTAAAAATTACAGAAACGCGAAAAATTACACACGCGAAATTCTCACTTTAATACAGTATCTGTACACACCTTTGAGCTTCTCTCACCATGTCTCTGATTGGCTAAATACATCTTGTATTCCTATGTATAACAAATAAAATTGGCCAGTAGACCCTGGAGGTTAAAGGTGCAACAAGAGATTTCACATATCGGGTGTCCCTTAAAAATCAAAAGTACTGATTTTTGCCCTGATGTAAAGCTTTCCATAAAAATATCCCCATCTGAAAGGATTAAGCCGAGAAATGTTTCTTTGGTACAAAAATTGTGAAATTTTAACTTCCGGTTAAATCAGGGGGGTCCCCAAAGACGATCGGAACAAGCACCTTTAAAATGTCGAAAAATGCACCATTTGAGTTGGGTTTTCGACTCAAAGACCCATTAATTCACGTAACTTTCTATTTTAATAAGCTTGAAATGTTCACTAGTATTCTTCGTGGCGACATTTGTCTGCACGTAAAATTATGTAGATTGCGCAAGTGTCGTGTTATTCTGTCCCTAATTATAGGAGGTTGATAATAGAACAGCACACAATGTGTGCAATGCACAACTCTGAAAGGGCACAAGCATCAGCAGAATAAAAAAATGATGAGACTCGTCTCCACCTATCCCATTCCAGATAGAATCTCAACAGGCTTGAATTACCCATGGTGCATGCATGCACAGGTGCATGTAAGTTTCTCTCTGTGCAAGTAACTTTTTAATCCTGCCTGCACGCTACATGTCAATTAAATTTTGTGAATTGATAAAATATGCAATTTAGCTTCATGGAAAGTCATTGAATGCAGAAAATGATAAAATTGCGCAGATGTCAATAGTCTAATCTACCAGAAGGACGATATGAACGAAGTTAGAGTACACAATGTTTATAGGTGCCTGTGCATGAAACTTTCAAATGTACATTTTTGAAGTGCATGTAATTCTAAAATTGTTAATTCGAAGCCTGAATCTCTACAATAAAAGTATTGATTTGGAGAAATAAAGATTTGCAGTTTTGCCTATAGAATATTGTAAAAATATTGGATTGGATTCAGCCCAAAATTTTGGTTGAAGCTATGAGTTGCAAAAATATTGGGCGAGACACAGTCGTAGTCAATATTTTAAAACTCATAGCAGACAAATAAATATTGGGCGCAAATTATCCAATTTTATCATTATCATGCTTAGGGATACGATATTAGGGAGGATCGGACACCCAAAGCTGATATGTGTCATATTGATGGGCAGGCAAATATGTCGAGTAGTGGATGCCAACCTACGGACAAAACACAATGGTGAGACCTTATTCTTCTTGATCTGCCTGATTTGCATTCATTGCTTTTATGCACACCCTGCACACTACATCACCTAAAACCTTTTTGTCCATCTGCAATGGCATTGGAATCAGCAGGGAAATTGAAGTGGTTTTTATTTTTTTAAGGGGTATCTGTGTTTACTTTGTCCGATACGGGCTTACAGAATCTTTCAAGTATGATGCATAACTTTCAAAAGTAGGAGAAAATATTATCTTTGCCTGTATTCTAGCCATATTAGCAGAGCCATTACAGAGTGAGTTTGTTATACTAACCAATTATCTCGCCTACATCACATACGTCTTATCTGACAAATTTTAACTTTGAGACAGTGGCGTAAAGGGCCTGCCCGCTAGGAGGGGGAAAAATTTCCCAGTTCTTGGGGAAATTTCCCTCTCAGGGGGTCAAAAGCCATTTTTCCAGGTCAGAGGTGCTAAAAAAAGGCGGATTTAGCATGATTTTGCAAATTTTTCCCGGCCAAAGTTGTCAGGGGGGCATAACTGCCCCCCCCCACCCCCGCCTGTTACGCACGGCATGTATGTTAGGTCTTAGTCATGCACCAAAGTTACAAACGTGAAATGACCTAAGTAGGAGATATTAATTAGGAATTTTGATCAATAAGCTCAAAACTGCATATGTGATTTCACAACTGTTCATTGTTCATTTTACACATAATTTCAATAGGAGTATAATTAACGTTGTCGTTAAACAAGCTGTTTACGCTTTTCAAATACAAATCTATGTGCGTCGTATCTTGCACTTGTGCGTGAACATGACGTGTTCCACATAGAGATATATATGAACGCGTTGAAATATAACGGTGAAACACAACTTTTTTGCGATTCACATACAGCCCTGTGACTTTGGAGCTTCATACAGGAAATACAATTTTGCACTTTCAAAACTAAGCAAGGTTAAAAACTTAAACTTCAATTATTGCACTGTTTTTAAAGAAAAATATAAAAAATAATTTGTATGTTAATCATCGTACAAACATGAAATTCCCGGTAGAATTTCAATGGCTATTTTCTCAGTGCAAGACCCAATTTACACTAGGGAGAGGTTATAGGCATCTTCATGGCATTCGTTGACAAACATGTGTTGCCACTTTTCAATAATGTCCAGCATGGTCTGCCAACACTCAAGCAAACACCATCTTCAATCTGACATTTCCTCCTGACTTTTGTCTCGCTCCATTCAAACATCACAAATTTACAATCTCAGCCTGGCACAAATGCTATTCCTGACCATGTTCTTTCGTGAATCGAGCCAACATTGGGTCATTCTTTTACACAATATTGTTTTCATCTTCTCAAAACTGGTGACTTTTACTCTAATTCTTGTTATAAATTGGGGATTTCTCCAATCCAAATCACAAAAAATTTCCTGACTGTATGAGAGTGGTGTGATCATGTTATATCTAATAATTAGCCAATTGGAGAAATGTTACAAAGGTGTTACATCTCGGGGGGGGGGGGATGCCATGTATAACCTAAGAAATACACCCACCACCAGGCCTTCATGATTGTGACTCCGGACATAGCAAATCTGGTTGCTGTGTGCCCACCGCATATGGGGACCGTTGTTATGTACCTTAGCTGTCAAAAGCTCTGGTAATATTCCCAGAAGCTCCCAAACGGAGTGTGATGAATGAATGTGAAAATTGATTATAGGAATCAGCAGACAGTCCACAGTCAATTCCCATTGTTGTTATTCCCTGCCAACCCCCGAGCACAGGTTGATATGAATCTCAAACATGCACACAATACATGAAAACTGGTGACAGGGCGAGTCAAAAATTGACCCTGATTGTGTCCACCATCTTGCATCTTCACATCGGTTAGGTATAGACAGAGCTACAGTCGTTTGAATCAAGTAGTCGGTTTCTGCTCTGTCCAAGGATTCACATTGAAATGAACGGCATTCAGCGAAGGAAATCAATGTCCAGAAGAAAAGAAATCAGGCATATTGATCACCACCTGAAGGATTCGGATTCGAAAGGCTGAGCCCGCCTATACTTAATGATATGGAATGATCTTGCCAGCAAATTAAAGAATGAAATAAATTTTCCGCAGGGACACACAAATGTGTAGATATATATTATT
This sequence comes from Ophioderma brevispina, assembly GCA_023653785.1. Classification (NCBI taxonomy): domain Eukaryota; kingdom Metazoa; phylum Echinodermata; class Ophiuroidea; order Amphilepidida; family Ophiodermatidae; genus Ophioderma; species Ophioderma brevispina. The sequence continues at coordinate 3,938 of JAMKCH010004657.1, read as the reverse complement.
TAAAAATTCAACATCTGGGGTCAAGTTTTTTGATCACCCTGTTATTTATGCCATGCTGCTACAAACCCACCAGCGTATCCAGCTGGGGTGTGAAGGCAGTGCTAACCCCCTGGGTTTGCCAATAATTAAACCAAACAACTGTTTTTATATAACAGAGGTCCCCTGTACCCCCAACAAACACCTCGAGGCCACACAGGCCGGGGTACGCCCCTGAAACCACTATGTTATACAGATTAAGCAAGAATAAGGGAGGAGTGGTAATATTAGGCCAAGGGAATGGAGGATTTCAACTTTTTTTTGGGGTGGGGGTAAAAAAATTCCAAAATCCCCTTGCTTCCTTCGAAAATTTCACATTCCCCCTGTTTCTCGGGCACTAGTGGTGCAGTGGATCAGCACTCGACTCATAAGCATAATGTTGTGGGTTCGAGCCCCGCTGTCACCAATGTGTGGTGCACTTGGGCAAGGCACTTTGACCTCGCTTGCCTCTTCCACCCAGGAGTATAATGGGTATCGGCTATGCTGGGAATGCAAAATAGACTCGCTGTGCGGGAGGAGTGGCGAACCCCCCACAGCAACATTATATGAGGGAGTCTGGCCAAAGCACAATGGACAGGGGGGGAGAGATGGGCACTCCGCCTTGCGGGTGCCACATTTGCACCTTTTTTGGTTTCTCCTCTTGCTTACAATTTTTTGTATTCTCTCTTAAATCCTCTAATAATGACCCCTCCCTAACACGGGTAACTGCACTTTATTCTGTTGGATATAACTATATACTGGTAGCAGGTTGGCATAGGAGTCTTGGTACCCATATGCAAGTATGCTATGATGCACAGTGCACACACGCACACACACATACACCCCACACACACACTTCACCAAACAACAGTTCAAAATCTTCAAGCAAATTAAATCTCAATAAAAGTTCCTCTGATTCTAACCATCATCTCACAAGTAGTCAGTTTTGACACTTAAAATTTCCTCCTAATTTCCCAACTCTGAACAACTTGAACATGTCAAATTCTACCAATTATACATCAAATGCCTGTCAAAGAGTGTGAGTGGCTCACTGCTGCTGAATGAACAACAAATGCTAGAGAATTTCAACCAATCCCAGACATTATTGCAACATACCAGAGGGTGTATTGAGTACATCCCACAATGTACCAGTTTTGGGAAAATTTCACCTCAATAAGGTCATGTGATCCCACAAAAATCACATAACACATAAAAACCCTGACTTTTACACTCATTTTAGCCCACAACAATTTTTTATCATAATCACAAAATATTTTTGTGGTCTTTAAACTTCTAGAACACTTTTTATCCCCAAGTACTGACATGTGTTTAGTACAATATAGGCACATTGCAATGCATTATGGGATTGGTTCAAAACACTCTCTGATACCTTACTGTACTCAGGGGTAACAAGTGGTCAAGAAATCTAAGAATTTCATCACCTTTCAAAATCGTGTCAAAAAAGTACAGTACTGACCAGAGTATAGTCCCATGTTTGATTATAATCCCACCCCCAGTTTTGAAAGAATCTGAAGAATAGTAGAAAATCCTATCATAATTGCACCAGTTCTTTGCTGAAAGACAATGATATCTTGTTGTTATTTACAAATTAGTAAGGGCTATGCTTCGGTTCATTTACAGGTCTTTGTTGATCACACACCTCATTTTAGTTCAAAATGAACTTGAAAAAATCTGGAATGAGTTTAGCTCTTTAAAGACTGACATTTTGATACTTGTGTGTTTATGTTAGGATGGAGACCTAAATTCAAGCTAATTTCAGGTTAAAAACAGGTAGGAGTATAAGTGGTTATCAGTACAGTTCTACCATTTCCAAGGCTAAAAGAGAACTTAATTTTGTTTTTCTGCATTAAGACAGTCTTTTTTTTGAGTTAGAATGAACTGGCATTGCTGATACACCATTTATGCACTCTATAAATTGGGCAATTCCAGAAGTCACATTTTTACCATCAATATCTAAAAATATAAAATTACGGCTGTTTGAAACTCTGAAATAAAGACAGAAATACATTAGCACTCGTTTTTCTGGTATCCAATCCACGTGAACACAGTCCTCTGTGGCCCAGTGGTAATTCTCACACCTAGATAGCGAGAGGTCCAGGTTCGAGACTGTGTATTTTTCGTCTTTATTTAATTCTGTGCTCGCCAGTTTCTCCGAGCTTCTATATAATAATTTTTACTATCAGTGAGTAAAATACAGGCTTCTCTAGATTAAGTCAAAATGTTTTCTCTAAAATTTGACCTCTTAAAGGTCCATGGCCCAATCACCAATAGCCTAATTCTCAGAACCGCAGATTTTACCAGAAGCGGTCAATATTTTGTTTTTTTTTTTTTTTTTTTTTAAAAACCGCCATTTCTTATATAGTTCGGGCTTTTCGACCCTCAGTTCTTGGGATTGCCATCGGCTTTCCCTTGTCAATCGCTATTTCTTTGATGGGCCATTGGCACCATTCTGATCTATAACTCCATTTGCCATACTGGAACTAGGAGTATATCGGTTTATTCATTAATAACCGCAAAATTCAGCCCTTTCCAAATTTCATTCACGGGCTGTTTCGAATATGTCTGCACTCTACAAAAGACGATCGTGTTCTGGCTCTACGCATGCGCGGTTGTATCCCCATGTAATTTCGTATCAATTCCAGAGGGCAGTATAGAATTTGACCTCTTAAAGGTCCATGGCCCAATCACCAATAGCCTAATTCTCAGAACCGCAGATTTTACCAGAAGCGGTCAATATTTTGGTGTATGAAGGCGGCTACTAATTTACACTTAGGGCTAAAAGATGTTTGGTTTGGATGTTACAGATGAGCAATTTTCCTCGGGGGGGGGGGGATCATAAAATCCAGATGACAACTTTATTCTGTCTGTCTTTAACAAATTCAAACTGCAAATTTTGCAATGCTATTAAAGCTAATAATTATTCCTCTTTAAAAATACAGTGTTCACCAAATGCATGTGTTGTCTACTGTTGGGGTTCGTGAATGAGGATAAAGGTCACACGAGGTCACCAAGGTCAGATGAGGTTACCAACACGTGGGACACTACCCAAGGACCATTGTGCCCAAGTGTCATGAAAATGTGCGCGTATGTGGAAACAGTGGGCAATTATGTTTAGGGTTTAGTATTTTGACCAAAGACAGACAGACACACACACGCACGCACACACACACACACACACACACGTGCGTGTGCGAAAGCAATCTGTATGTGCTGCTTGCTTCGCAGACGACACAAAAAGTAGAGACTTAACATTAATATAACATTAATAAACTAACTTTTTATAGTGCATTATCTTCCTCGAGTAAGTGACGTTAGTGCGATAATCAGTGGCCGCATCATTAAATCGCGAGCGTTGACTAAAGCGCTGGCGTATACATGCGCGTTTAAGATTGTGGAAGATAAATGCACTATAGTTTACCACTGCTTATTAGGTCCACAAGGAAAAATACCTGTATATATTCTTCCACACACGTATGCATGCGCACACATACATACAACATGCATGTACACACATGCATGCACATTCAGATGCACAAACATGTACATATATGCACATACATGCACACACACACACATATAAAACATTCATGCATGTGCACATAAGTGTATGTGTACGTGCGAACACCATGCAATCACACACCTTAACCTCCCCCACACACATCACAAAATCCCTGGGTATTCCCAAAACACAGTAAGTATCAGAGAGCATATGTGGTACCTATCACTCAACCGCTGATCCTGTATTATTCCACACTGATCCTGTGCCAAGTCTGGTAACAGCTGGCCTTGCCACATAACTGACACTTCATCTAATACTGTATAGCGGGAAATTTTTGTGGGGGTTTAATTTTCGCGCTTTACGCGTTCATGCAGCTAACAGCAAATTTTAAAACTCGCGAAAA